>VDFB02077230.1:110045-170986 GCA_007258455.2 Sequoia sempervirens
TGGCCCTTGGATCATTGGCGTGATTTATGTTCCTCTTAATGGAAAAATATGTATGAATGAGATGCCATATAGATGGAAAATGAGTGAAAATGCTATGATGAATGCAAGGAATGCAAATTTTTGGCTAAGTATGGCTTGAATGGAAATTTTGCAAGAGTTTGGTTAGCACAATGATAAACCCCCTAAATGAGAGAAAAGAGGGGATATTTATAGAGGAAGGTTGAGATTCATCCAACAAGGTCAAGATGAAGGGCTATGGTGAGCTGAGGACTCACAAGCCCTCACATCTTGACATGTGGAATGTGAGATGGCTTAGAGATGGTGATGTGTAAATGATGTGGAAAGAGGGTACATGATGTGGAGGAAGGACATGTACCTTGAAAGTAAATTGGGAGATGAGAATATTCCTTGGAAGAATAAAAAGTGAATTTAAAATTCACATGATCGAGGAATCTTATGGATAAGACACGGTTCCAAAGGGAGAGGTGCAAAGTACCTTGAATAAGACAAGGTTCCTAAAAAGGTAAGCACTTGTCACACGTGACTTGATGTAAAAAGTCAAAGATTCCATGGGGAAGAGTTCACATGTGACTTGATGTGACAAGTCAAAGATCACATGGGGAAGAGAAAAAGGAATTTAATATTCCTTGGAAGGATAAAAGGAATTAAAAATTCCTTGGGAAAATATTTAGACTAGTTAATGAAGGATTAGAAGAAGGTTAGGTGGCTAAGAGAGATTAGAGTCCAACTTGCAAAATTTGGAGGATGTGACACATCCTAATCAAGGATTAGGCATGTGCACATTCCTAATGATGAGATTAGGAGAATAATTAGGATTAAGAAAGAGATGTGACATGTGAGGAATTAAATAAATGTCATATTTATTTAATTCATTTGATGAAAGGAGGATTAAAGATATAAGGTATTTAATTATTAATTGAATACCTATTTAGAGGAATTTAAGGATATTAATTAAATAATAGTGATATTACTTAATTCATGCAAATAAGGGAATGCTTAGACGAAAGGGGATAAATTTGGATAAATTAAGTGTCCAAATTTGGATGTCTACAACTATATTTATTTGTATGATTTAAATGCCTACATTGTCATGTCATCAATTGGGACCCACTGACTAGGTGGCACCCCTGTTGAAGGTGACTGGATGACACATCATCATCCCAAGTGGAGGTAGGTGTCCCACTTTGGAATATTGGAACTATGACAAGTTATGATAGCTTATGATAGATTCTATGACGTGTCATAAGGCATCTTTTTGCATGGAGAAAGTTGGGGCCCAAGTTGGGTTATGACAAGCTATAAGAGAATTAGATATTCTTGGTCAGATATGATAGATTCTCTTACAGTTGTAAGTTCAATTAGTTATAACAGATTCTATGACAGTTGTAAGATGTGCAAGGCATCTGTCATAGCCTATTTTTAGCATATTCTAGGTGCCCAAGTTTGAGAAGAGAATATTGCATGGTATGACAGTTGTAAGAGGTGTAAGGGAATATTGTACAAGTGTCCAAATGCATGTGTATGGCATGGGAGATTGTGCCATGTGATTTGGATGCCCCTTTCTTTCTAGATGCTTCTTTTAGCTTGCATCTCTCTATATATTGGATGCCTTGCATTGTAGAATGCATAGTTTAGTTGCAGGTAATGAAGTGCTACCGGATTCCCTCCAAAATAGGTGTGTAGACACCTAAATTTGGACACTTAATTTATCCAAATTTATCCCCTTTCGTCTAAAAATCCCCTTATCCGCATTAATTAAGTAATATCACTATTATTTAATCAATCCCTCTAAATTTCTTCTAATCCCTAAGGTATTTAGTTAAATAATTAAATACCTTCTCCCTTTCATCAAATGAATTAAATAAATATGTCATTTATTTAATTCCCTTTATTTATGTCACATCCTCCATCATTTTTATTTAATCCTAATCCATCTTCTAATCTCATCATTAGGGGTGTGCACATGCCTAATCCCTGATTAGGAAGTGTCACATCCTCCAACTTTTGCAAGTTGGCCTCTAATCTCTCTTAGCCACCTAACCCTCCTCTAATCCTTTATTAACTAGCCTAATCAACCTCTCAAGGAATTTTTAATTCCTTTTATCCTTCCAAGGAATATTAAATTCATTATTCTCTTCCCCATGTGATCTTTGACTGGTCACATCAAGTCACATGTGGAATCTAACCCTATTCTAACATGTCATTAATTAGTCTAATCAAGTACTTGCACAACCTTAGTCACCTAAATAGGTCATCTCTAATCTCCATATCATTTATGGAATGTGTCCTTAGTCAACTTCATTAAAATATTTATCTTCTTGAACAAGGCATCTCCATTCCCCATGTGAATTCTTAATTCACATTTAATCCCCCAATGCATTTAAGGGAATTTTAAATACCTTCTCTCATCCCCATAAGGATATTTGAGGAATTTTTAATTCCTCACATGTCCTCTCACCCACATGGGGACAAGTACCTCCTTTATGAGGAGATCTTGTCCCAATCCCAAGGTACCATGTACCCTCTCCATGTCATGTACTATCCTTCCACCTCATGTACACATCACCCCTTTTAAGTCGTATCACATGCCACATGTCAAGATGTGAGGGCTTGTGAGTTCTCAACTCACCTTAGCCTTACATCTTGATCTTTGTGGCTCAATCTTGACCATCCATTTCCCTAGAGATTTCCAAAATATCTATAAATACCCACTCTTTTCTCTCATTTTGGGAGAGATCATTCATTGTAGCCAAACTCTTGCAAATTTTTCCTAGAATCCATACTTAGCCATTTTCATGCTTCCACCCATTTGCATCCATTATCATATCATCATCTAGCTTGCATCTTTCCATCCAAGGAGCATACAACACCAAAGATCGAAGGGCCAACCAAAGGATCGATTCGACACAAGGTAAAAGGTTTCATTTGTTGTTTTTATTTTGTGTTGATTCCAACTAGGCTAATCTTGAGGTGTAGGTTGTTTTTGGAGGTATTTTTCACTCTTTTGTTTGCTGCTCATTTTCTACCACCCGAATTCGACCTATCACAAGGTGTTTTCTTTGAAACACTTGTTGAAGAAGCTTTGTATTTGGAGTTGCATAGTATTCACTATTTGATAAAATACATAAGTATTGTTCTTTTGGATTAATGTTGTTGGTATTAAGTTTTCTCAACCTTAGAGACCTAATGTGATTAATTTAATGTATTATTGTATTTATTTGTATGATTTAAATTCCTACATTATCATGTCATCAATTGGGACTCATTAGCTCGATGGCATCGCTGTTGGAGGTGATTGGATGATGCATCATCTGTTGGAGTTAAAATGACACTAAGAGGGGGGATGAATCAATGTCTTAACTATTTGACTTAATTTTAAAATATTTAAACACACAACTCAGATTTGATCTCAATATCATTCTGATTAGAGCATTCATGAGTTGAATGTAATCATTCATAAACAGAATTAAGAAAAATAATGACTCAACAGTGAACTGAAACAACAATAGCATAATAAACTAGAGAGAACACAGAAGAAAAAAGAGGCACAATATTTTGTTGAGTGGAAAACCCTTGTGGGGTATAAAAACCACTCCCTAAATACCTTCCAGGCTTAATCTTTTAATCAACTGTTCACAATGCCTTATAGGCTAATTTTTGAGTACCCACTCAAGGAGCATCAACCCCTCATTTAGAGATATCTATCTCAAGGAGTACCAACCCCTTAAATTATGTTTTGAACAATAGTAATGATTCATAGGATTTCTCTATTCTCAGTTAAGCACATATCTCTCTGTTTTCTTGTCTACATAATACTTTAAAGATTCAATAACTGAATCCCTAAAATACCTCATAGAAAATAAATTTACAATCTCTGCATTTTTATTCAGATTTTTATTGCAGAGTTTTATCGTACATTTTCCAAGAATGATAATCTTAGAATTACAATAACATCCGAATAGAAAACTTAGTTTTCTGCTCCTATTTATAAATGCGAGAAAAGTAACAGACTTCAAAAGTAATGGCAGAACAACCAACCAAAACAAGAGTCGTTTCACCCAACTTCTGAAACTTGTGAGATTGTTTCTCAGACAAATTTGTAACTCCCATGGCTCCATCAACCACTATCGAGCATCCAACCATAGAGGCACATCAAACAAACCTTCCATAGACCTCTATAGAAGCCATTACAATCAACAACAATAGAAACGTAAACATTCATGATGGCGGCCAGGTTAGGGTTCAATACCTAGCTTAAGAGAATAAACTCAAAAAGTTTTCCCTAATCTTTTCAATACAAATGATGACACGTTATTCCGTAGGCAACTCTAACATTTCCAGAAAACATTATGGTTGTCACTTTCACCAAGAACCACCAGAACCGTAGAGAAGATATATCGAATACAACATGCTACGCCGATGGTCTTCCTTAGTAAAACATTCTTTCGCTGAGACATGAGGAAACTTCTTACCAAGATTCCCTTTTAGTTTCATTCACAATCACTGTAATAGACAACTTTCAAGGAGACCTCTTGGAGAACAAAATTTTTCATTCTGAAAGACATTCGATACACATTGTCACCATGACAATTCAACACCTATACCAAAGGCCTTTATCATTTCCAAGTCGCCGAGACTATATATAGTCGGGGAGACACTATATAGACTGCTCCATGTTTCACTGTTACTCCACATGATACACATTGGTCACTGTGACAAATGGTTTTTCTTATCGACGAGCCTTTTATCTTGTTTTAACACTGTTGTTGTAACCTAATGCTGTCGGGAAGATGTTTCATAGAATACATTAAGTTTCACCGAAAGACTTTATTCACTTTGAGTCACTAAGACTTTACCAACCTTTCACCGAAAGCCTTTCATTCGCCTTCACCATGACTTTCCATAGTCAAAGAGATATTATATCAAACACAATATGTTTCACCGAGAGCCCTTAATATTTTCCATCAACGAGACCCACAGGGTTTGTTATGACATTATACCAAAGAAAAACTTTTACCGATAAGACCCTTTTTGAACATAGTTGGTAAGACAATATGTCTTCGGAGAGACCATATGTCGATTACAACACTCCTACCAAAATACATCCACATGCATTAGTCAGAGAGACATAACCTTTTCGCTATGACCTCAGCCCGACAGCCAAGCTCATATCGATAGAGATTCTTTCCTATGTCGGTCGGTGTGACAAACCAATATCACTGAGACCACATACCAACTGATTTAACTTATGTCGATATAACTACTGTCGCTGAGACAACGAACAATGTTACGCCAAAAGCTGTCAGAATGTTAAATTCAATCGACATAACATTACAAATGTCTTGCCAATAGGCAACTCAGACATTTCAAAGTGGATCGAGAAGACCCTACCATACTCATGCCGATATGTGAAAGCCTGTGAAATGCAAAGAGAACCATCCTGACAAAGAATACCAACTTACAAGTTTTGTTAGACACAGAAATAGTATTCATAGCCTGAACCATAAGTCTTATCACCATCTTGAAATTTAAACATAACAAATAACTTTCTGTAAAATCCAAGAGACATCAAAGAAGTGCCATTGTAAATCATAAGGATTAGGGATTTTGTCATCAAGGACAAACCATAAACACAACTGGAATCCAACAAACTCCCCCTTTGTCCTTGATGGCAAAACACAAATGACTTTCGCCCTTTTTGCCTCAATGACAAAGAGTAGAAGAGAAGATCGTCCAATTTCCATGAAACACAACTGAGAAGCCAACCAAAATATCATGAGAAATAGCTGCAAAAAAAATAGAAGAGTAGCAACCAAGATTATAGGAGAGCAGTAAGAGAATGAAAATATTTAACTTGATCCCCCTAAGCAATAGCTTGGAGATTCAGTGAAGTAATGATTGAGAGATAAATCCCAATTGAAGTCTCAACCTTTCAAATAGCTCTTTTGCTAAGGGCTTAGTGAAAATGTCAGTCACCTAATCTTGAGATCCAACAAACTATAAGCAGACTTCATTAGCCAAAACCTTTTCTCGCAGAAAATGAAACTTAATAGCAATATGTTTAGTTCAAGAGTGCATGACAGGATTTTTTGATATATTTATCGCACTAGTGTTATCACAAAGAATGGAAACAGGTTTAGAAACATTAATACCCATATCTAAAAGAGTCTAACTCATCCACAGTACTTGAGTATAGCATGAAGTGGCAGCAATGTATTCTACTTCAGCAGTAGAAAGAGAAACAGATACTTGTTTCTTGTTGTGCCATGCCACTAAACGATCACCAAGAAAGAATGCAGCACCACTGGTGCTTTTCCTATCATCGAAACAACCAACCCAGTCAGCATTAGTATAAGCAATCAAAGAGAAATAATTGCTTCTAGGATACCAAAGACCATAATCAAGAGTGCCCTGAATGTATCTAAAGATCCGTTTAATAGTAGTAACATGAGATTCTTTAGGTGATGCCTAAAAACATGCAACAATGCAAACTACCTACATAATGTCAGGTCTAGAGGCAGTTAAATATAAGATACTGCAGATCATGGATTTGTATTCCGTTTGATTTGAATCAAGAGAATCATCAATTTTAGTAAGTTTGCATCCAGTAGCTATAGGTGTGCTAATAGAATGACATTCATTCATTTTAAATTTTGTAAGCATCTCTCTAGCATATTTGGATAGAGAAAGAAATATTCCACTCTCACATTGAGAGATTTGAAGACCCAAAAAGAAATTTAGTTCTCCTAACATTGACATTTCAAACTCATATTCCATTAACTGAGAGAACTTTTTACTCATAGTGACATTATTGCAGCCAAAGATAGTATCATCAACGTAAATTTCAACAACTAAAATATCAGAACCTTTAATTTTAACATAAATATTACTGTCTACACCTCCTCTAACAAAGCCATTAGAAATTAAATGACTGTCCAGCCTAGAGTACCAAGCTCTAGGTGCTTGTTTTAAGCCATAGAGAGCCTTTTTCAACCTGTAAACATGGTTAGGACTATCTTTGCATATAAATCCTTCGGGCTTTTCAACATAGACCTCTTTATCTAAATAGCCATTCAAAAAAGTAGTTTTGACATCCATTTGATAAATAGTAAAGTTTTTGTAAACAGAATAAGCCAAGAATATTCTGATAGATTCTAGTCTAGCAACAAGTGCAAAGGTTTCACCAAAATCAATACCTTCTTGTTGAGCATAGCCTTTGCAGACAAATCTTTCTTTATTGCGAATAACATTAGCATTTTCATTAACCTTATTTCTATATATCCATTTGCCTCCAATGACATTCTTGTCATCTGGTCTTGGGACTAACTCCCAAGTCTGATTTTTCTCAATCTGATCAATTTCTTCCTGCATAGCATTAAGCCAGCATGAGTCTGTGAGAGCTTCATTAAAAAATTTAGGCTCAAACTGAGTAACTAGATAGAAAGAAATTTGTGCCTTTTCATCAGATTCTACAGCCTTTCTTCTAGTTTGAACTCCTTCATTTTTATCCACAATAATCTGATCTTTGGGGTGGTATATAGATAGAGTTTTCGAAGGAGCATTTGATGTAGCCTTTTCAGGACTTGCATTTTCATTTTTAGGGCTTGTTGATTCAGCAATAGACTTTGTTGTTCTAGCTCCTTCAGAAATTATTTCAAATTCAAGTTCTTCTTCCTCATTATTTTGCAAAGATTCAGCATTCAAATGTGGTCTTTCATCAAATTTTACATTAACAACTTCAACAATCTTATTAAGCCTTTTGTTGAGACATTTATAAGCTTTGCTGTGAGTTGAGTATCCCAAAAAGATACCCTCATCACTTTTGGATTGAAAACTTCCAATATTATCATCATCCTTTTTGATAAAACACTTACTTCCAAAAATTTTAAACTATTTGACAGAAGCAGTTTTTCCAAACCACAGTTCATAAGGAGTGTGTTTAGATTTCACCCTAAGTTGCACTCTATTCAAAATGTATATAGCTGTATGAACAACTTCTTTCCAATACATATCAGACAATTTAGCTTCATCTAGCATGGTTCTAGCCATTTCTTTTACAGTTCTATTCTTACGTTCAACTACCCCATTTTGTTGAGGTGTTTTAGTCGCAGCATACTGCCTTTTAATACCGTGTTGTTCACAGTAATCAATAAACTCTTGAGAGGTGAATTCACCTCCTTTTTTCTGATCAAAGGCATTTGAGTTTCAAATCAGATTCCTTTTCAACCATTTTACGAAAGATTTTGAACCTTTCAAAGGCTTCTGAGTTGTGCTTAAGAAATGTGACCCAAACCATTCTAGTATAATCATCTACAAAAAGCATAAAGTATTTTTCACCATTGATAGACCTTGTTCTAGTTGGTCCACATAAATCAGTATGCACAAGCTGTAAAGGTTTTGAAGAAAAATGTTCTTTTGTCTTGAAGCTAATTTTAGTTTGTTTACCACTTAAGCATTCTTTGCACACAGAAATTTTTGGCTTGTTAAGAATTGGTAAACCTCTAACATTCTGATTCTTACTGATTCTAACCAGATTTTCAAAGTTTATGTGTCCTAATCTTTTATGCCATAACCAGCTCTCTTCAATTTGGCCCATTAGACACATACCTTGAATATTGTCATTGTAAGATGAGTCAAGGAGATTGTACACATTTCCTTTTGTCCTCCTTCTAGTTGCAACAGCCTTTCCAAGCTTGTTCTTAATCTCACATCCCTGCGAATTAAAAAGAACATGATAACCACTATCACAGATTTTACTAACACTTAGAAGATTGTGCTTGAGACCTTCCACATAGTACACATTATAGATAGGAGTGTCTTCATTTAGAAGAAGTGAACCTCTACCTTTAATTTGAATACCAAAGTTATCACCAAACTTAACATATCCACCTACATAATCTTCAAGTTTTATAAACTTGTCCTTATCGCCAGTCATATGGTTAGAACATCCATTGTCCAGGACCCATAAGTCCTTTTTCTTTGAATGAAAATTAGTTTGAACCAACATAGTTTGTTAAATGTTGTTGACAGTCTTAGGTTTCCAAACCTTTTTAATTTTCTGCTATTTAGAATGCAGATCAGTTATGCACTGTTTGACAGAATGTCCTAGAGTATTGCATTTAAAACATCTTATTTGTCTAACAAAACCATGGTGTTTTCTAAGACCAAACTTGGGTATTCTAGAATTCATAAGCCTACAAGTGCTCACCTTATGACCAAATTTGTTGCAGAAAAAGGAATAACCATAGAAAAAAGAATTGACATTGTATGAAGGTCTATTACCTTTAAAAAACTTACCATGATCCTTACCAGATTCTAAGAGATTTGAACCTAAATTTTTTACTTCAGAAGAGGGGTTTTGTTTTGCTTTGTCAGTTGAGCATTCACCCTTTTCAAAACCAACACTAGTTTTATCTTTATACACCTTTTTCTTGTTGAGCATCTCATTCAGTTTTAGAGTGCTTTCATATTTTTCAATTTCCTTCCTAAGAAGGACTACTTCTTGTTCCAGTTTTAGAATTTCATGATCTTTGCAACTTGCAGTCTCTCTAAGGAAAACTTCAACTCTTTTAGCTTCTTCAAGCTGAGTTTTCAAAGAGATCAATTCTTGATCTGGTTTATGTTCTTGAGTAAGAACTTGTTTTTTAAGTTTTCTGACCTCTTGAAGAGCACATTTCAGCTCACTTTCAAGATCTACTTCACCTTCTTCAGTGTCAAAGGTGTTAGAATCATTTTGCAGAGTAAATTCAGCCATGAACAAAGTTTCAAATTCATCAGCTGATGAGTCTTCAGATTCAATATTAGATTCATCCTTACTAAACAGACTTTTCTTCTTTTTAAAATTGAATTTTCGTTTAGGTTTGAAAGCCTTCTTCTTAGGCTATATTTCAGTTGTCTCGTTGTCATAGATTTGATCATCATAGGGACACTTTGCAGCAAAGTGACCTATTTTTCCACAATTAAAACATTTAAAGGGAAGTTTTCCCTTATATTTTCCTGATCCCTTTTTAAATCTTCTAACAAAATGAGATTCTTTAGAATCAAACAACTCTAATTCACTGACATCGACTTTTTCTTTCTTTTTAGAGTTAAAGGCAGTTTCTTTTCCTATTGAATTGTTTTTGCTAGTTCTCATTTCATAGGCAATAAGTATTCCTTGCAGGCTGTCTAAGGTAAGCTTCTCAAAGTGTTTCTTTTCTTCTAGGGCTGATACCTTAGATTCAAATTTAGATGGTAAGGACCTAACCAAATTCATTAACCTCTTGACCTTTCATTCCATTGACAACTTCATCAACTCTTAGGAAATATTCAGCCACTTTCTCATCATCCTTCATTTTCAACTCCTCAAACTGATGTTTGAGAGTAATGATTTTTGACAGTTTGACTTTCTCATTCCCTTGATATATAGTTTCAAGTTTTTCCCAGATTCCATGAGCAGATTTGAAATGCATGACTTTAATGAACACATCTTTAGTTAATCCACACAAGATGGAATGCTTAGCTCTGGAATTTGTTTCATACTTCTTTTTTTCAGCAGCATCAGTGGGAATAGTGGCAGGTACATTATAATCTTCTAAAACAATGCTCCAAACATCAACATCAAAAGAAACAAGAAAAGCTTCCATTCTTATTCTCCAAAACACATAATCTGTTCCATCAAATAACGGAGCTCTGGTTATAGAAGCACCTTCTTGAGAATTTTCCATTAAAAAAAAACTCCAAGACCAAGAACAATCCAAGGTAATGTAAAACCTATCAGAGGACCCTATGCTTTGATACTAATTGTTGGAGTTAAAATGACACTAAGAGGGAGAGAGGTGAATCAGTGTCTTAACTATTTGACTTAATTTTAAAATATTTAAACACACAGCTTAGATTTGATCTCAATATCATTCTGATTAGAGCATTCATGAGTTGAATGTAATCATTCATAAACAGAATTGAGAAAAATAATGACTCAATAGTGAACTGAAACAACAACAGCATAATAAACCAGAGAGAACACAGAAGAACAAAGAGGCACAATATTTTTCTAAGTGGAAAACCCTCCTGGGGTATAAAAACCACTCCCTAAATGCCTTCCAGGCTTAATCTTTTAATCAACTATTCACAATGCCTTATAGGCTGATTTTTGACCACCCACACAAGGAGCATCAACCCTTCATTTAGAGATATCTATCTCAAGGAGTACCAACCCCTTAAATTATGTTTTGAACAATAGTAATGATTCAGAGGATTTCTCTATTTTTAGTTAAGCACATATCTCTCTATTTTCTTGTCTACATAATACTTTAAAGATTTAATAACTGAATCCCTAAAATACCTCATAGAAAATAAATTTACAATCTCTCCATTTTTATTCAGATTTTTATTGTAGGTTTTTATCATACGTTTTCATATAGCCCAAGAATGATAATCTTAGAATTACAATAACATCCGAACAGAAAACTTAGTTTTCTGCTCCTATTTTTAAACGCCAGAAAAGTAACAGACTTCAGAAGTAACAGCAGAACAACCAACCAAAACATGAGCTGTTTCACCCAGCTTCTGAAACTTGTGAGATTGTTTCTTAGACAAATCTGTAACTCCCATGGCTCCATCAACCACTATCGAGCATCCAACTAGAGAGGCGCATCAAACAAACCTTCCATAGACCTCTGTAGAAGCCATTACAGTCAGCAACAATAGAAACATAAACATTCATGATGGTGGCCAAGTTAGGGTTCGATACCCAGCTTAAGAGAATAAACTCAAAAAATTTTCCCTAATCTTTTCAATTCAAACGATGACACGTTATGCCGTAGGCAACTCTAACGTTGCCAGACAACCTTATGGTTGTCACTTTCACCAAGAACCACCAGAGTCGGAGAGAAGATATATCGAATACAACATGTTACGCCGATGGTCTTCCTTAGTAAAACATTCTTTCGCTAAGACATGAGGAAACTTCTTACCAAGATTCCCTTTTAGTTTCATTCACAATCACTGTAACAGACAACTTTCGAGGAGACCTCTTTGAGAACAAACTTTGTCATTCTGAAAGACATTTGATACACATTGTCGCCATGACAATTCAACACCTATGCCGAAGGCCTTTATCATTTCCAAGTCGCCGAGACTATACATAGTCGGGGAGACACTATATAGACTGCTCCATGTTTCACTATTACTCCACATGATACACATTGGTCGCTATGACAAATGGTTTTTCTTATCGACAAGCCTTCTATCTTGTTTTAACACTGTCACTGTAACCTAATGTTGTCAGGAAGATGTTTCATAGAATACATTAAGTTTCACCGAAAGACTTTATTCACTCTGAGTTGCTAAGACTTTATCAACCTTTCGCCGAAAGCCTTTCATTTGCCTTCGCCATGACTTTCCACAGTCGGAGAGATATTATATCGAACACAATATGTTTCACCGAGAGCCCTTAATATTTTCCATCAGTGAGACCCACAGGGTTCGTTATGACATTATACCGAAGAAAAACTTTTGCTGATAAGACCCTTTTTGAACACAGTCGGTAAGACAATATGTCTTCGGAGAGACCATATGTTGATTACAACACTCCTACCGAAAGACATCCACATGCATTAGTCAAAGAGACAACCTTTTCACTATGACCTCAGCCCAACGGCTAAGCTCATGCCAATAGAGATTCTTTCCTATGCCAGTCAGTGTGACAAACCAATATCGTTGAGACCACATACCGACTAATTTAACTTATGCTGATATAACTACTATCACTGAGACAACGAACAATGTTATGTCGAAAGCTGACAAAATGTTAAATTCAATCGGCATAACATTAGAAATGTCTTGCTGATAGGCAACTCAGACATTTCAAAGTGGATCAAGGAGACCCTGCCATACTCATGCCGATATGTGAAAGCCTGTGAAATGCAAAGAGAACCAGCTTGACAAAGAATACCAACTTACAAGTTTTGTCAGACACTGAAATAGTATTCATAACTTGAACCATAATTCTTATCACCATCTTGAAATTTAAACATAACAAATAACTTTCTGTAAAAGCCAAGAGACATCAAAGAAGTGCCATTGTAAATCATAAGGATTAGGGATTTTGTCATCAAGGACAAACCATAAACACAACTAGAATCCAACATCATCATCCCAAGTGGAGGTAGGTGTCCCACTTTGGAATCTTGGACCTATGACAAGTTATGACAGCTTATGATAGATTATATGACGCGTCATAAGGCATCTTTTTGCATGGAGAAAATTAGCACCCAAGTTGGGTTATGACAAGTTGTAAGAGAATCAGATATTCTTGGTAAGTTATGACAGATTCTCTTACAATTGTAAGTGTTTTCAGTTATGACAAATTCTATGACAATAGTAAAATGTGTAAGCCATCTTCCATAGCCTAGTTTTAGCATATTCTAAGCGCCCAAGTTTGAGAAGAGAATATTGCATGTTGTAGAATAGGGTAAAATTAAGGTAAAAGGCATGAATCAACAAAACTCAGACCCGAGAGTCCCTAAACCAACAATGAAGCACAAATGAACATAGAAACATAAACATGAAGAAATATTACCAATATCTCTATGCCATGGTTGATTCACCTCCACTTTCCTTCTCCATCTTGCTTTATATGCTTGATTGCCCTCATATTTTGAGTATGCAATGATAAGCCTAGTGATAATGATAGCAAAATATTGAAGATTGTACTTGTCTCCTTGGATGCTTGCATTCTCTTATTAGTTGTTAGGGATAAAATGACAATGATAGGTCTCTTTTATAGAAAGCCAAATTTGAATGAAGGGCTAAGATTAAAATCCAATATGACATGAACATCAATGACTTAGATTGCTTGAGAAGCAATAAAGTAGGGTTAGAACTAAATTAGGGAAAAGATAGGGCTTGGTTAAGGATGGACGGGTGAGATTGAACTATAAAATAATTCAATCAAGGGTGGAAATTAATTGAGATGTGAAGAGATAAGAATGGCACGGATAAAGACATTGGCACAGAAAAAGAGGTTGTTGAAGTAAATTAAACAATTATAAAATTATTTAATCTAGGAAGGAAAGGGGAATAATTAAATAATTAAGATAATTACTTAATTATGGTGGAAAAAGGAAAGTTGACTTTTAAATTAAATAATAATTTAATTTAAAAATGGAGGAAAAGGATAAATTAGTAAATAATTAAATAAATAAATTATTATTATTATAGAGGAAGAGGACAATGAATAATTAAATAATTAAAATAATTATTTAATTATAGTAGAAAATGATAATAATTAAATAAATAAAAATTTATTTAATTATAGAGGAAAGGGGACATTAGTGGCATAATTAAATAAATATAATCTATTTAATTAATCAAAATTAAGAAATAAGAGAAATGGAATTAATTAATTAAATAATTAAAATTATTTAATTGATAGAAGAAATATGACTTTTAAACAATAATCAAATAATTAAATTATTTAATTATTTAGGGAAGAAAGGGGATTGACAAGGAAAAATGGTGTTCGCAGGCGAAGGTCAATTTTTTGTGTCTACATTTTGGCCCTCTTTGATACAATGTAATTTATCATGTTGTGTCAAAGAAATTTAGTTCAAAAATATGCCCTAGTGTGCTTGACAAGAAAACGGGGTAACTTATGCCCCCTCAAAAAAAATTGTCAATTTTTGAAAATTTTGAAAAATTCTTTAGATAAGCAATTTGGACTGTGGACAGTGCATTTATGACAAAAGATTCAAAATTGGAGACATCTGGATGGTTACAATCGACTATGATGAAATTCTATCTATGTTTTTTGTATTTGATGCAATATGGATGACCTAATGTATTTATGATGTATATATGCTTCTAACATGATTATGGATGCAGGATATTTTTGTGTCATAGGACGCCGCCAAGATGTGGATAGAAGAAATATTAGCGTGGATGTTTAGCATGGAATTATTGGAGACAAAAAAAGTGATATTTTGTTTGATAGATGTTAGGCTTTGCATTTACTCATCATTGGGCATTTATAAATATGACAAATAGACAATAAACACCATGGTATGACATAGACCAAAGTGTGCAAAGTTATCCACTTGCAAAATAGACACTTAACAGACAAGGAATGGCATGACTCGTACTAAGAGCGAAGTTGCCCCGATCTTTTTGTCAAAACAATCCACAAACAACAATCAAAAGAAAAAAAAATCATGAAACATCATCACTCCTCTAAATCCTTCGTGGAACATCCTTGAGGTAGCTAGTAACATGACCAAAAGAAAATCAATAAAATATAAGACAAATTGGACCAACAAAGTCAACAACCATTTAGATCGTTTGTCAGTGTTTGTTTGCTGATAAGATTGACTAAGAGTGATTGACTTATCCATTGACAGGTTGATTGGTTGGAAATGTTTGGTTTTAGGAGAGGAAACATGTCATATAAGAATTCAATTCTAGTTTCAACCATGTTGCTACCTGTATAAGGAAAATAATGGAATCAATATATGACAATGTCCAATTTTAGGAAGGACGCATCCTATATAAGAAAAGTGATAAGGTAAGGTATGGTTTCAAGAAATGAGGCAAGTCGTATAAGATGTCAAGTATGGTTTCAAAAATGCCACATCTTGTGTAAGATCATTGATTGACAATTTTGATGCTAGATGTTTGATTAAGAAATTGATTGATTTGGTGTGAAGACTTGTTGAATAGTTTGTCTTGTTGATTTGTAATTTTGTTGAGGCTTAGATGGTTGTTCGTGTCATATCAAAGTGTTTGATTTGTTATGTTATGGATGATGACAGACTTGAAAAACCCTAAGGGACCGACCTAGGGCCTAAGGTGCTCATCAAAGATAGTCTTTCCTATGTAACAATACACAAAGACCTTGTAGTTCGACTGGACTTTGACCTTATTTTACTTATTATGGATTGAATCATGATTGACTTTATTTGAAAAACCCTAAAGGACTGATCTAGTGCCTCAAGGGCTCATCGATTGATGGCCTTGCCTATGTAGAAATGCATAGAGACATCGTAGTTCGACTAGAATTTGAGTGACATGACTGATTATGACTCTGTTTTTGGGATTTTTGAAGGTTATTTGGATATTTTTGAATTTTTGACATATTTGGATTTTTTGGCTTTTTGAAGTTTTCTTATTTTTTTGGCTTTTTTAAGTTTTCTGAATTTTTTGGATTTTTGATATAATGACCTCCAATACCAGCTCTAGGATTCATTGAAGACGTGAGTTAAGTACTTGCCCCTAGTCGGGTATATGACCAATTTATTAGGGGTGGTATTGAATATGCCCTATTGTGGATGAATGCGGTAGGAAAAAGATGCGTAATGTCAATCGTTCTCAAGCTATGGGAAGGAAAACAAAGTGTTATTATGGATGATGTGGGGAAGTGTGGAGGAAAATTTATTATGGATGGTAACTATAAGGATCATGATAAATGCATGTGAATGATGCCTGCAAGTAAGCGAGCAAGCATGCACAAGAATCCAAGGAAAAACATGATCTTTCCCCTAGTCAAGCTAAAAACCAATTGGTAGGTGATGATGATTATGTTGTTGACATGCGAAGGACACATCCCAAAATAATGTGAGAATTGGGAAAGACATATCTCGTTGATGATAATGTAACTAAAGGATCAAGGTCTACAGCAAGACTAGAAACAAATCCAAGGAATGTTTTGGATGATGTGCTAGGTTGCATAGCAAGATTGTATGGATTAGGCTTGTTGCATTTGGAATGACTAACCTTAGGACTAGATGGGATTATGGAGGGAACTTGGATAAGTGGATTAGAATTATTAAACCAATGACAAGGGAAAACCAAGTCCAACAATAGGTATGGAAGGATAATGGATTGATTTTGGTAAAAGATAGGAGACATGAGGACTATTGGCTGGAAGAATTATCATATGATCTCCAAGGACTATGTCGCATAGGAATAATTTTTTTCTCTGAGGTATGGGTTTGAATAATGCTATGAAGGAAATGACATGATATTTCATGGATAGTGTATGACCAAAGGATAGACATATCAAGAGTTTTCCCAAGCATGATTTGTATTTGTACCCCAATCCTTATTAAGATCAAAGTAGGTGGGAAAATGGATAGAAATGATACGGATTAGATGGATAGATGGAATATCATGAGAAAGGCATGGGAGATGAGACAACTTTCCCCCCAAGTGTAATGGTCCACATAGATAATTGTGCTTACACATGATGTCTATTTGCTAGGTTTTCATCATGGTACTTATCCAAAGTGCCATAAAAATAGTTTTCACTATTGGATGAATTATTTCTCTTTACTTTCTTTTATGTCACACAAGAAACCTATTTGTCAGGTTTTCATCAAGGTGACGATTTTTTGATTTTTTGATTTGTTATATGGACTTCATATTTTAGATGATCACTAATTGTTTTGAATCTTTTGATGGTTTTGATATAGATGTTGGTGTCATGATATGCTAATAGTGACCTTTGTGGAGTAGTTGTCTTCTCAAGATCATAGCACTTGCATACAACTAATTGATGTCATTGTGATCCTTTTTGATACTAGGTTTGGCTTTATCGAAATACACCCATCCTGATAGAGTTCCATGGGAGTCCTTATGATAAAGATTTGTTTCCAAGATGTGATGGATTTGTAAAGTAGGATTTTTGGAACGTAGACAAGATTTTGGATTATAATAGATGATGGTAGTTGTGTAAGGATTATTTGGACGTTAGGATGTAGCAATTTTTATTTTCTAAACTTGGGATGGTGGATGATGGAGTTTGGAATTTCAATTGGGATAGTGCTTGGAATCATGAATTTTATATGCCTTGCGTGATGACCATTTTGAAGGACATGGAAATTTGTTATATGTGGGAGACCTATTTTCTTGTGGCTCCATATTTTGATTGGATACTGAAATTGAACTATTTTCTTTACTTGATCCATTTTAACTTTATTTGTCCACTTGGATTTTTGTATCCAATGGCCTTTGATATTTGATTTTAGTCTTTAGACTTGTAATACTTTTGTTTTTGTTGGTTCTAATTGATGGGTTTAATTATGATGGAATGATGGTTTATGGTATGGATGGAAGGAGTGTTGGTAGCAACATTATAACAAGGACTACTCATGGCCCCTATTTTGATGTTTGCATTGGATAAAGTGTCCCCTAATATCATGGAGGTATCACTAACATCGTTTTATTTTCTAATTGAAGAATATCCAAGATCTTGATGTCTAGGATTTTCATTAAATTATATTTGTTCTCGAATGCCTTGCTCATGTAAGCCTAGTCCTCTTCCTTGATACTGCATGCTCTGAAAAATTCTATTTGCAATGGGGATTTTTTAATTTAAATGCAAGATGTGAACCCATCATTGTGTATGTGGAAATTGTTGCTTGGAATCTTCTCCTTAGCAAGAAGCCTGATTTGATAAAAGTGGATGATCCTAGTTGATAGGATATTTTGGTTTTATCATTTGTCATGCGTGTTTCTTCTTGATCATTTGGGATGTTGATTTAATCCATGCAATCCTTTGTTTCTTCTTCTTTGACTTAATCCATAGTATCTTTTTTATGTTCTTCTTTGATGTTATCCATATCATTTATTTGATTATCTATGTGTCCAAAGGAGGAAAGTGTCTCATTTTGGGAAATGGAGGTGTTTGGAGTTTGGATAGGATCAACTTCAAATGTTTTATCATGGATGGTATAAAGGTCGATGAGAGGATCATTTTTTATTTCTTGTTCAATGGTAGGATCTTGATCAAAGATAGGTTTATCTTGGACAACATGATTGGGAATAGGATCTTGATCAAAGATTGGATTCACTTGGATATCACAAGCATCTATAGGTGATTTTGGGATAACTTAATATGAATTTGTCTTGGAGTTCATTTCATCATGCTTTGTACTTTCCTTTTGACATATATCCCAATTTTTAGGCAATAGAATGTGATTTTGGAAAATGATAGAATTTTACTTGATGGATTCAAGATTTTGATATGACAATGATTTAGTTTCGACATCAAGATCATTTTTGGGATGGGTAGAAAATGGAGCACATGAGGTTGATAGATGGTTAGATGGTGTGGGATTAGTAAAGTGATTGGATTGCCTAACTTTATTCTCATATAGGAGTCGAACAAGATCCCTTTCTAGTTGTCCTTGGAGACCATGACTAAACATATTTTTATTGGATGGTTTCATAGATTGGGATGGAGTGGATTGCAATGGCTTACTCGATGAAGGACTTCCATAGGATGTGAATGCTATAAGACTTTCTTGGTTTGGTGATGGGGATGAAAATTGAGGAAATGCATAGGAGATAGGGATTTGCGATATGGTTTGGTGTTGAGGAACTCTTTAGCTAGAAGATTGATTTCCCATGTCAAGGTTAGGATAAGAATGACTAATAGATGTTTGTTGGGGATTAATGGTATGGATTATGTTAACTGGTTCTTGATAGGGAGGATAGATGGATGGAGGACTAGAGCTTATGTATTGTTGGTAAGATGGATAGATGGATGGTTGACTTGAGACTGTGGGTGATTGGTATGGAGGATTGATGAATTTTCTATTGAGGCTCAAGGCTTGTTGGGCTTGACCATTGCAGATTAATTGGTATTCAGCTTGACTACGAAGCATATCAAAGTAAATTGAAGACATGGTAGTGATTTTGGATTAAGAAGCTGTAAGAGAGGGGGACCAACCACGTTCAAGGCCCCAAGTCACAAAGAGCCAAGAGTGGAAGGCTGCTCTAATTTACCTCACTCTAAAGGGATGTCTTGAAATGAGGGACTAGAATGATGAGGACTATAAGGTCCTTCAATCACTTTGTAGACCTGAAATCCAGAATGGGGCTAGGCAAGCCGATTTTTAGGTTCAACACTGTACCTTAGGTAGCTCTTTGCTCGAGGATGCAAGCACAGTTCTGTGATGACAGTGTGGTGCACTATTGTCTCTCATGTGCACTGGCATCCATATGACCAAAGGACTAGAAACTCAATACAAACAACTAGAAAACAAGTTGACGGCCTAGCTAGTTATTTCTTAGGGGAAGAAAATAGAACTATGAAATAGGAAAGATACAAACTGTATACGTCTAAAAATGGTCATGATTAAGCTTGTTAATTAATTAAATATAATTTATTTAATTAATTCCTCTAATGTCATCTACATATAAATAAATTTAATTATTTATTTATTTAAATAGTTCATTTTCTAATTCTTCTACCTTAATTAAATAAATAATTTTATTTAATTACTAACATTTCCATCTTCCGCTTGATTAAATTAAATAAATTTTCATAATTTATTTATATTTAATTATCATTCTATTCTAAAGTTTAAATATTTTGAATATTTGAATAATGGAATATTCTCCATCCCATAATCGATTTAAATATTAAATATTTTATTTAATATTTCCTCACCCTAATTTCATTTTCTAAAACATAATTAAATATGATTTATTTAATTATGTGGGTTTCCATTTTCATCTCCACTTTCAAATTAAATAAATTTAATTTATTTAATTTCTAACTCATGCTAACTCACCCTTCCAAATTCTTGACTCATCCTTCGAAATGGAAGTTTCCCTTCGAATCTCAATGACAAAAATTGAAAGAAAAGGGAAACCTTCCATCTTCTCTTCCACTTTCAAAGATCTCCTGCCGTCCATTTGAACAAGCTCAATCCGGACCGTCGATCGATTTAGCCAATCAAATCCATTCGAAAACTCTATAAAATCCTACGCAAATCCAAGCTTTGGTTACACTTTGTATACTCATTTATGCATACACTATGCATACACACAATCAACTCATGCATCACAGCCATACTAGCATCTCAGCATAGCTTTTGCATTTAGCATATTATGCATATTTTAATCTCATTCTTTAGCTATCATTTTGTTGAACATTGGTCTACTGATCTGAGAGCAATTTGATGCAACGAAACGCTGGAGATAGAGGAAGATAAGATGATTTCAGGAAAGTTGTTACAGTTTGCATATATTCTGTTTCTTTTCCAATTTTTCTGATATAATGTTTTATTAATATGTGTTTGATTTTCATTTAAATTAATCCAATATTTCACTCACACATTAAAATGGTGCCCACCGTGGGGCTCGAACCCATGAATTTAACATTTTCTGCAAGTTTCTGTTGACAATTTCCGCGTTTTGGAATCAGCTTTTGGGAAAAAAATTGGCGTTTAGGCGCATTCAAAATTTTCTAACGTGCATATGGGGATTTTTAACTTTTTGTTTTGCAAGATTTTGAAGCGCATACCGTGACTATTTAGGCGCATCCCGTGACTATTTAGGCACATCCTGTGACTGTTTACACACATATAAAGTCTTTCTTTCGACATACAGTAACTATTTTAAAGCATTTAAATCTTTCTTGCGGCGCATTTAGTTTCTGTTTAGGCGCATATAGCATCTATTCCGGCGCATATAGCATCTATTCTGGCACATATATCTTCTGGCGCATATAGCTTCTGTTCGGGCGCATATAGACTATAACAAAAACACATAATTCTGAGTCTAACACCTTTCGCAGACAGAATTCTTTTTCTTTTCTTTTTTCTAAATTTTGAAATGAAGCAATCCTAGGGTAGCCACATCTAGATAAAATGAAGCAATCTAGGATAGTCACCAAACAATGATCTTGCAGTTAAAATTGAACAATCTATTTTTGGTGAAGCAATATCTTCACTTAGGTTAGATCATTGTGATTTGGAACTTAAAAAGAACATTTGTTTGCTTTGACTATGGAAATAGGTCTATGCTCTCCCCTTAACTGGGTGATCAAAATACCAGACTTACCTTTTTCATTTCATGAATTTTATTATTTCAATTACATCCTTTAGAGAGCATGCCGTAGTGGGAAAAAGTACTCACCCTACGGGAACGACTCAAGTGGGTTCAAGCCAAAGCCAAGCTATTCCGCCCCACTATAAAATTTAAAGCAAATTTGGGGAAATGCTCTTTTTCCGGTAGTGTGCAAGATAACCATCCCTAAAGCCTTTGTTCTAAAGGTTGGGAGGTCTCCTAAGGGATTTTATTATTGCCACACTGAACGGAAATCCTTACTATGAACCTAGTGTAGTGGTTAGCCGAGTCAGTTTCCAAACATTCTAATAATCACAGTGCAAGGGGAGGGAAGAATCTGCCCCCAAGATACTCACCATATAACTACCAAGGACTGTTTGCTCAGGGGATCCGGTATCCACTTCCGTAACTCTGAGTACACGCCTGGAAAAGACAAAAACACGGGTGCCCCTTCGGGGGTGACACAGCTATGTGAGTTGACGTAGTTCTAAGATGTGGGCTATTGATTACTAGAATGACCTACTTGAGCATTTAAGAGTGAGTTTTCCTGAATTTTCTTTCATGTGCAAAACCTGTGAAAACATTTGATGAAAAACATTTTCTTGATCAAACACTTCACGTTAGTATAGGGCTTTAAGAACAACTGTTTTCAAAAATGTTTGTTGTGTCTTACATTACATTAATTCAGATAAAGATATCATCCAAAAAAAGAACATGAAGAACAACAACTGAAAGCCACTTAAGATTTTTTCATACCATTGGTTCAACAACATTCCCAATAACATTCCCATGCTTAGAGATTGGAAGTCAACAAATTTTCCCAAGAAATCATTGTCTAAAAGCATCAAAAAACCCAAGAAACCATTAGGATACAAGAAAACACTACAAAAGAGAAAATTCTTGTACAAAATTCGACAAGTATTGCTTCACTATCGAGGATTTCTTCATAGATATCAGGATTTTGTTAGAGGATTCACTAATGAATATGTTGTAGATCCCTTAGATTCTCGAGCCTATTATCAGAGATTAGCTCTATCACAACGACATAATCATAACCAACCTCTTGAGTTTAACAACATACCACAACCTTCTATAGAATATCCTTCACACCCCAGCCATATTCTACAAAGATCTTGAGAGAATTTCTTTAAAAACGAAGATCAAAATCTTTTAGAGTGCACCTTTCAAAACAGCTTTCTAATTTTTGGTTCAACTTCCCCAACAGGATTTTGAAATCCTTCATCAATTGGAAGCCACAATCAATAAGTTAGGAGCATCCTTGATCATATCATAAGATTCCATATCTTATCGGATCAAGATGTCATCACCATCACACTTGTCAAAACTAGGGTCTAAGTTTAGAAGAATTTCTCAAAATCATATGCCTATCTCCACAAGATCTCAACATAATAAACTAAAGGATACAATCCAAAAAGAAAGTCATATTCAGAACACTCAAGAAGAAGGAGAAAACAGTAATCCCCTTTTCAGCATAAATCAAAATCCACTTTTCAACAACATGGACAATAGAGAAGAAAATCCTTTTCATAATTACAGAGATAAAAACTAGGTGGATAGTGATGAGGAACAAGATGATGAACGTCTTAGAGAGGTTGAGCAAGATCCAAAATTCCATAAAGCTATTGAAAATATCTTGCAGCGAGATAAGGAGAAATATTTTCGCTATCTAGCCAAACAAGGGGCTAAATTGCCTCACGACTTTGACACTAAAAACTTGAAAAATAAACTTGAAGAGACACCCCTTTCTGATCTTAGTGCTTTGACCCAACAAATCAAGGCACTTCAAGGACAAGTTAAAGAATTACAAGGGGGAACAACCACAAATAAATACACTCTTGAGGACATTTGTCCTTATCCTTTCGATAGAAGTCTTAACATGATTCGTTTTCCCAAGCACTGTGAAATGCCAAAATTTGATCACTATAATGGGAAAACGGATCCAATTGATCACGTTAGAGACTTCATGAACATGACATTAGAATTCGCTCATGAAGATACTTGATGTGACTGTTTCCTAGGAGCCTTGGAGTACATTCTATGGAATGGTTATCTAAAATCACACTTCCCGTCAGAACATTTGAATAATTGATCAACCTATTCATATCACAATATACCTACAACATTCAACACCATATCACCATGATAGATCTTTGCAAGGTTGCACAGAAACCTGGTGAATCTTTCATTACATTTCTTCAAAGATGGAGAAGAATGTTTGCCAAATATCCACGTCCTGTTCCTGAAAAGGAAAAGATGGTTACTTTCATTAACAGTTTAAATTTAGAATTGAGCTATCACTTGAACTTACATTGTCCTCCTTCTTTTGAGAAAATTATTGAAGATTCCATAACCATCGAAAATGCTTTGGTCAAAAGAGGAATAATCAAACATGACAAAGAAAATACTAGCTCATCTAACCATCACAATAATCAGGACAAGTCCAAATTCTGGACTCGCAACAAAAATATGGTGAATGATGGTGTTGTTGATGCAAATCATGCCTCAACCAAACCATTTGTCCTCAGTACTCCACACAGTCGCAACAACAATGTTAACTCAATTGCAAATCACGGAAATAATCCTCCTCTTTCGAGGAACAATACAAATCAAAACTCTACTCCCCATCAAGGGATTTCCAACAACCCGAGTTATCGAGGAACCAATAACAATCACAATTCCTTAGGGAACACCTCGAATTAAAATCTACAAAGATTTTCATTCTTCTCAAATAGAAGAACTTTCACTTCATTGGGACAATCTTTAGAATCAGCATTCAAAGAGTTGATGGCCAAAGATGTCATTACTTTGCCGCCTCAACGAAATTATGAACCCAATGTAAAGCCTCCATCATGGAATGAGGCATACTATTGTGATTATCATCGATGTAAAGGTCATCACACAAACAACTGCCAAACCTTGAAGAATTCCATTCAAGACTTAATTGACAATGAAATCATTGCAATAGAAGGAAATCAACAAACCAATGCAGACCACCAAGCATTTGGTAATCCATTGCCCAATTATCAAAAGGGTGAGTCTTCTGAAAAAAATGTGAATCATATCAATGATGATCATATAATCAATCATCTCTACTCAGATGACGAGCGGGTAAATGTCATTAAAGTCAACAAGAAGGGGGAATATAGAGAAGTCAACGCAACAACAAGAGCGCAAGATAAAGTTGTTTTAAAAGGCGCCTCTTCAAAAACCACTGAACCTCCACCTCAACATCAATATGATTTGGTCAACCAACTTCGGAAAACCCCCGCTCAAATTTCTATTCTGGAACTATTGAAGATTTCTCCAGCCCATAAAGAAATTCTTGAAAAATCCCTTGTTGAAACTAATGTATCCACTGACCTGGATGTGAATCAATTTCAAGCCATGGTAGGACATTTTTCCTCACCCACTTGCCTTTCATTCTCTGACAAAGATGATGTTTCCATAACTCACCCCCACAATTCATCATTGTACTTAGAAGTCATGGTTCACAAGTTTCGTATCAGATGAGTTCTAATAGATGGAGGTGTTGGTTTGAACATTTGTACCATGAAGTTGGTTAAGTCCTTATGATTTTATGAAGACTCCATTGATTTTAGAAGAAAGATTACCATAAAAGCTTATGATGATGAAGAAAGAGCATCCAAGGGTCTAATCATGCTGCCAATCAAAGTGGGCCCTATTATAAAGAATAATTTATGTCAAGTATTGGACCGTGATCTTGCATATAACATCTTGTTGGGTCATCCTTGGATCCACGAAATGCAAGTTGTCCCATCAAACTATCATCAATGTCTTAAGTTTCCTTATGATGGACAGGAAATCATGATACCTACTGATAATTCCAATATTCAAACTTGTGCCAACATAAAAGCCAGTCAAGATACTTTGGTCCCTAACAATCAAGAAGCTCATGCTAGGACTTCTCTAAAGATTGACATGCAAATCAGTCAATTGACCAATAGTTTTGACAAAAAGATGAAATTCAAGGATCATGGAGTTGGAGAATACTCTCTTTGTCTTGCCAATTTACCTACATCACCTCGATCACATGGACAACCGTCTATCAGGAAACATCAAATATCAGTAGCATCAACATCAAAGCAAACACCAATAGAGCCAATCACAAAATTTAATGGACAATTCATCAAAGAAAAATTCCCCATGGAAAATCCAGAGGATACAGAGATTCTAAACTAGCTCTATAAAGATGAAGATGAAGCAGTCTCTAATGTCAAACTACCCATAGATAAATATGGAAAAGGGTATTCAATCATGCAGAAGATGGGATATGATGAAGGGCCTATCGAAAAAAGGAAGGAGTAGTTGAACCCATTCACCTCCGCGGACTCGCTGCAAAAGAGAAAACTAGATTGGGTTATGATACTCACTCCAAAGAAAGCACATCCAAACAACTGCATGGTTTTCTTCGCATTGCAAGAAGGATCAGATCCACAAGAAGCATGTTTGACAACAGCTCAGAACTTCTTGGAAAACAATTCTGACATAGACTCTGCTGAATATGAATGGGACACCATTTATAATGATGAGTTCTGGAGGGACAAAGAGGTTGATGTAATACACCAGTATGCCCCAACTCTAATTGAAGGAGAAGGTTTAGGGTCCTGACCAAGAATCTGAACCACAAATCAACTATGATTCTAGTGATACTAAGTCAGATCTAAACAAACAAGATTATCATGAGAACAGTATCATCATTGACCGACCTCATACCTCGGATCCTACCGACCACTCCATTATGACCTTAACCATAGCTGATTTCACACAACCTGACGATCCCATATCTTTAATTTATCCTGATCTCATTGATTGGGATTCAACCGAACCTATCGATATACCTATGTTCCCAAGTGATGAAGCTATTGTAAACTTCCTTTCCGCAGATGATGCAAATGATTGTTCCACCAGCGATTTTTGACAGAGTTTTTGATCAAGAGAGTGTCAAGACTCCTAGCTGTAAAAATAAAAATAAAAAAGAAAGATCTAATGGTGAAAACCAGAATCTGGCAGTATTAGATCAAACAAAAGATAAAATAAAGAGCGTATTAGATGGTGAAAACCTCTTTGAGGCACCAGACGATGGGAATCTTGACACTCTACCGGAGCACTACCATGAGCGATCGCCTATTCTGATCAAGCCTACAAATGTTGTCAACCTTGAAACTTCAGACAAACCAAGGATCTTATAGTTAGTTGCATCAATGATAGAGAAAGAAATGCCAGAGTTCATGAAATTACTAAAAATAAATCAAGTAAATTTTGTGTGGTCTTACGCTGACATGCCTAGTCTTGATCTTGATCTTATCATGCATCACTTATCTATCAAACTAGGGACCAAGCCGGTGAAACAAAAACTCAAAAAGATGCACCCTCATGTTGCATTATTGGTTAAAGAAGAACTGAGAAAACTCCTTGATCTGGGCTTCATAAGACCAATCGATTATGCAGAATGGATCTCCAACATTGTTCATGTATCCAAGCCAGATAAAACTGTGAGAATATGCACAAATTTCAGAGATCTTAACAAAGCATGTCCTAAGGATGACTTCCCACTGCCAAACATCGACACTATAGTTGATCTGACAGCTGGCCATGCCATGTATTCATTAATGGATGGTTTTTCTAGCTACAACCAAATCAAGATTGCACCTGAAGACCAGGAGAAAACAACTTTTACATGTCCGTGGGGAACTTATTGTTGGAACATCATGCCTTTCGGTCTGAAGAATGTTGGGGCTACCTACCAAAGAGCCATGACTACAATCTTTCATGACATGATGCATGTCTTCATGGAAGATTATGTGGATGACATATTGGAAAAATCATACACCAGAGAAGGACATCTTGAAATATTATCCAAAATATTTGCAAGACTAGAGAAATTTAAAGTTCATCTCAACCCTAGGAAATGTGTTTTTGGGGTCAAATCTGGAAAACTCTTGGGGTACATTGTTTCAGAAAAAGGAATTGAAGTAGATCTCGTAAAAGTACAAGCAATTATGGAAATGCCTCCACCAAAGAACATCAGTCAATTGAGATTACTGCAAGGACGACTTCAATCTATATGGAGGTTCATTGCACAATTGGCCGATAAAATTTTACCTTTCACACATCTACTGCATAAAAATGTTCCTTTCAAGTGGGATGACAAATGTGAATTGGCGTTTCAGCAAATCAAACAATATTTAATGACCACCAATTCTCGTACCACCAAGTCCAGACAAACCCCTAATCTTATACATTGCCGCAACATAAACATCTTTGGGGGCACTACTAGCACAAGAAGACTCTACAGGAAAGGAACGTGCAATCTACTACATAAGTAGAACATTAACAAGTCATGAGCTCAACTACACTTCTATTGAGAAAGCTTATTTGGCAGTAGTCTTTGCTTCACAAAAATTTTGGCATTACATGTTAACTCACACAATCAATCTAGTTTCAAAGATTGACCCACTCAAGTATTTATTAAGCAAAGCATCATTGACAGGAAGGTTAGCAAAATGGGTAATGATTCTGAGTGAATTTGAAATTCATTATGTCGACCGCAAGGCCATCAAAGGACAAGTTATTGCCGATCAACTAGCTGAAGCACCAATACAAGTAGATCATCCTCTGCACATTGAATTTCCAGATGCTGATGTTTTTACTGCAGAATTTAAACCATGGTCCCTATATTTTGATGGTTCTTTCACTCAACATGGATCGGGGACAGGCATACTTTTCATCACCCCTCAAGGACACACCATTCCTCGATCATATAGGCTGATGTTTCTATGCACCAACAACATAGCCGAATATGAAACATTAATCACTCGACTCAAAATAGCACTGGAATGGAGAATTACAGAATTACAGGTGTATGGCGACTCACAGCCGGTCATTTATCAGATCAATAATGATTATCAAACCAAAGATGACAAACTAATACCATACAAAAAGATGGTTGATGACTTCAAGAAATATTTTGTGGACATAAAATTCACACAAATTTCAAGGCTTGATAACAAAGCAGCTGACGCCATGGCTACAATCGCATCATTGTTACAACTCCCAGAAACTCAAAATCGTTATGAATTTCTGGTGGAACAATCATTTACACCTACTTATGATACACCTAAAATCCAAATCATTTACCACTTGGTAGGATCCGATTCGCCTTGGTACAAAGAAATTTATGCCTATCTTAAAGATGATATCTTACCACCCAATTTATCCCATAACCAAAAATGTAATTTCATCCACCAATCTGCTCGCTACACTCTTATCGCTGACACCCTTTATCGTCATGGTCTTGATGGTACTTTACTCTGATGTCTTGAACATGAGGAATCTGACAAAGCTTTACAAGAAGTTCATGGTGGCATCTATGGTACTCATTTGAATGTACTGACCTTATCCAAGAAATTGATTAGAATGGGTTACTACTATCCTACAATGGAGAGGGAATCATTCACTTTTGTGAAAACATGCTCAAAATGTCAGATTCATGGGAATCGCATTCATGCTCCTGCGTAGGAACTTCAACCCTTCATGCCAACCTGGCCATTTTCTCAATGGGGGTTAGATCTAGTGGGAAAAATTCATCCTTCTTCATCAAACGAGCATAAGTTCATCATCACAGCTACAGAATATTTTACCAAGTGGATTGAGGTAGTCCCTCTTACTAAAGTTACTAGCAAACAAATATCAGCATTCATACTTAATTATATTATTTGTCGATATGGCATTCCCAACTCCATTATTATAGATAATGGATGTCCATTCAAAAATTAGGATGTTGATGAACTTTGTGAGAGATTTCACATTCAGCATAGATATTCAACACCTTACTATCCACAAGGGAATGGCCAAGCAGAGGCCTCAAATAAAACGATATTGAAAATCTTGAAAAAGACTGTGAATGATTCAGGGAAGGATTGGCACATTCAACTCAATCCCGCTTTGTGGGCCTACATAACCAATGTCCGCACGCCAACAGGAGCAACACCATTCACCTTTGTCTATGGAGTAGAAGCAATATTACCTCTAGAAGTTGAAATTCCCTCACTCCGGGTATCATTGAAAGGTCTCACAACAGATGATGAATATAGAGCTTCCCGACTCCAAGAGCTGGAACTCCTAGATGAGAAGAGACAAAGAGAAGCTGATCATTTGAAAGCTTATCAACAGATGATGTCTCACAGCTATAATCACAAAGTAAATCCATGTACCTTTAAGGTGGATGATCTTCTTCTGAAAGAGAACCCACGCAATCAACAAGACAGAGAGAAGAAAGGAAAGTTTGAACCCAATTGGCTAGGTCCTTATGTGGTTATTGCAGTCTATGGTTCAGGGGCCTACAAGTAATCAATGCCAGAAGGGCACCTGTTTGATGAGCCTATCAATAGCATGCACTGAAAAAGTACTATGTCTAAAGTAGTTTTCATCATCAGAAAAAGTCCTGAAAAAATACAAAAAAATTAGAAAAAGTCCTAAAAAAAAATCAAAAAAAGTCGTGAAGAAATACAAAAAAATCAGAAAAAGTCCTGAAAAAATACAAAAATCAAAAGTCCTAAAAATACAAAAAATCAGAAAAGTCTTGAAAAATACAAAAAAAATCAAAAGTCCGAAAAATACAAAAATCAAAAGTCCTGAAAAATACAAAAAAATAGAAAAGTCCTAAGAAATACAAAATCGAAAAAGTCCTGAAAAAAATCCAAAACGCAGAAAAAGTCCTAAAAAAATGGTTACCCTGGTAAAAACCTGGCAAACAGGCATCTTGGTAGCGCAAAGAAAAAAAAAAGTCATAGGGTGAAAACCTGGCAAACAAGCAGTCTATTGACAAGAAAAATGCAATGAAAACAAATAGTGAAAATCTGGCAAACAGACGCTATTTGGGGCTCTCCATCTATTAGTTCATGTTCTGCACTTAACTTTTCGGCCGTCCTTTTTTATGCATCTTTTCCATTATCTTAGGGTCACACCAACACCATGTTGTCATCATCTACCTCAAGCGATAACGTCTTACCATGGCTTGATTATTGTACATATTCATTTTCAGCAAGTTATGTTGATACCAAGGGCAAACATGGGGCATACTGGGGGCAATCAACTTTCAACAGTGGGACAATGACATCAAAACCAATCACGCAAATCAAAACAATCAAATCAAACCAAAACAACCAATAATTGATCCATATCATAGTAGCTTTCAGCTGCGCACCTTATCATGGCTCATATCTAGATGATCTCTAATCTGACTAATGTTTGGAATCACAGTATTTCATTTTTTTTTAACAATGGTTGTTTAATTTTTTGATATCATTTATTTGGAGCACACTCAATGAGGTACTAAACTATTGTGGCAAGGAAAGAGGATGATTTTTTCTTTGTCTGTTGTATTGAGTTTAATCATTTATCTATTGCAAGTATGTTGCGAGACATGATTTCCAAAGTTTATCATTGATGACAGTTCCAAATTTGCATCAGATGGTGGTTAGTCTTTGTCTATTTATGCAAGAAATGCTCAGGTCATCTCAGTTCAATTATATCTAGATGCTTGTGTTCACTTGCTATATCAAAAATCATGAAAGTTGTACTCAGGTCATCATTGGTGCTAATTTCCCCTCTGATGCTTGTACACACTTCCAACATTTAAAACGCTCTATGATGATTTAAGCAGGCTCACTAAAAGGCTCAGCAAAATGGTCAGTTTCATTTTAGTTGCATTTCATTTTAGGTCATTGTACATAACTGCATATTGGATTTGCATCAAGAGTTTTTGAAAGGTCAATGGCTGTCATTTTTCTTTGGACTATTTGTGGAGGACAATACAAACATTTGTATCATTATCATTTTATCATCATTTCATTAGCATTATCATTATCATTGCATTTTCATTATCATTTCATATTAGTTTCGTTATCATTTCATATTAGTTTCATTATCATTGCATTTTTATTATCATTTCATATTAGTTTCATTATCATTTCCTCATCATCGCATTACCATTATCACTCATATTAGTATTGCATCCATTATCATTTCATTATTTCATGTTAATTTCATTAGGTCATTATCATCATTCCATTCATTTTATTTATTTTTCATTATCATTACCATTTATATTATTCTATCATTGCATTACCATAGTATAATCCTTTCATCCATTATCATTATCATTCATTACATTTATCATCCATTATCATTATCATCCATTATCATTATCATTCATTACATTTATCATTCATTCTCATTATCATTCATCATCATCTCATTAATATCATATCATTTAACAAATTACTCTCATTATCATCTATCCATTTAACATTTCATTTTATATCATTTAACATTCCATTCCATACCATTTCATTTATCATTTTATCATTTCATATCATTTCATTTCACTATAATCTCATTTATCATTTCATTTATCCATTCATTCTAATTACCAATCATTATATTTCATCACATATCATTTTATCATACATCACTATTTATTCATCTCAATTTTATATCAGTATTCCTATCATCTCATGTCATATCATTTTATCATACACTATCTACTCATATCATTTTACATCACATCATATCATAATGTAGATCATGAACACAACATTCATTTTTCATCTTTTACCTACATTGAAAAATCAACAAAAAAAAATATACATTTCCATATACACATCATAAGTCATCCACCTGCAAGACATCATTAGTACACACCATCAAATCATCATCATCATAATAAATAACATCATAATCAAATCATCCTGCATATCATGTTAGTCATCAAAATCATTCAAATGCATACCAAACTCCATAAACACATAGAAATAAATGCATATCACATCATCACATAAATCACATCATAAATGCACACCAAATCATCATCCATAATCATCGCTGCTGCATATCATCGCTCATCAAAAAATGATACAACTGTCCAAATGTCCAATGATACTAAAATGTCCAAAGCAAAATACATCAGATATAATCAAAAATGGTATACATGCTCCAAAAAAAAAGAGATGAACATCACATATCTAGCTGGTCGATGCCCTTGATGGTGCTGGTCCAGAAGGAGGTGGCCTGCCACTGGTACCTACATCTGGGTCCTGCCGAGGTCCAGTCACTCCCCTGCTCTGCGTGTGTGTCTGTGATCTACTCCTCGTCCTGCTATGGGACCGCAGGTATGGCTTTCTGCGATCTGGAGGACATAGCTCCTCATATCTCACTCTGTAGTACTCAACCTCCCATGCCATCTCCATGCCCTCTGCAATGGCATCCCACAGTGACACACTCTCTACAATGCCCATCAGTCTCTGAGCCGCGCCCTCAGCCTTTACTACCCTCTGTCTGAATGTGTCTCTCTCTGCTATCACCTGGGCTAACTGTGGGCCTGGGGTAGGTGCCTATGTCTATGCCTATGCTAGTTGTGTCTGTAGCTGCACAATGAACCCCTGTGCCTGTCCCAGCTGACTCTGTAGCTGTCCCTGCTACCCCTGTAATGTCTACACCTGGGCCTAAAGTGTAGCAATATCTCCCTGCTACGAGGATGATGTCATCCAGATCACTGTCCATCTTTCAATCCCTGTCCTTAGCCGCCACATAATCTGGACACCCCTCAAAATATCCATCCTTGACCTCCCTAGCACATGTCCCCCCTCCCCGCCATCATCTCCATCATCTCCATCGTCATCATCTAAGCTCCCCTCATCTTCGCTCTCCACCTCCTCTCCTCCAACTGCTCCCTACTCACCGCTAGCCACATCCTCCTATCTCACTACCCCTGGCTGTGATACTACCAAAATCGGTGCTGGCTCATAAAGACTGGTGAACCGAGGAAAGGGATGCGTGTGAAAATATGCAGAGTACTCATCAGACATCCCAGCATCCACAATGTCTCGTTTGTCAGCCCATACCTTAGATGCTAATGCAATAAACTCTGTATATGCGGCTTGATAAGAAATACATGGCCCCCATCCGGCCTCATCTCTGCTCTGGGCGTAATGTGCAACCCCCTGCGGCATCCCTTGCGTGAATCTGAACTATCTTTGCACCCGCAATGCCAGAAATCTCTCCAGAATAAACGGTGTCCTCCCTATCAAGAACTGAGGGATGCATACATACGACATCTCTATGTCATCTATCGCCCATGGCTTGTAATCTAGATATGGTCGCCATACGACTGTGTCCATGTCATCTAGCAATCGTCTCTAATAATCCACCTTGCCCAGCTTAGGCTGGGTAAGGAACATCGCATACATATATATATATAAGACATGCCTGGTGGCCTAACTCTGGGGCACGCCGGTCTCGTCACAACAAAATGCTCCCATGCCCAAATCTGCAGCAGTGTCACTCCGCAAGACAAACTGGACGAACCTCTGTACACCACCTGGTGCAAATCATGATAAAGATGTGCTAGCATACAACTCCCCCATGCATATCGTTGTGGCTATAACATCTGCTCCAGAATCCTACCCGAACCCACTGATAATCCCTTTGCCCGACGATCCGGACAAAGGAGACCTCCAATGAATGCACCCAAAACTGCTGGCAAGGCTGGATATCCTCGAAAATCAGCCCATGGTACCCAGTACCCTGCAATATGTTCGTCTCCATACACCCTCAAAGCATTTGTGCCCCCCAACTCCTTGTGATCGTAATACACAAGGGCTCCAACCACGGGGATACCTAAGATCTTGTACACGTCCTCAGGAGTCACTGTCACCTCACCGGTCGGCATGTGAAAGGTGTTGTGCTCTGAGTGCCATCACTCTGCAAGTGTTGTCAACAATCCTCTATTGACCCTAATCGGTGGCATCGCCAACAAGGATCTCAAACCACACGTATCTATCAACGCTATGTTAGCAGGTGTCAACTCGGGAATCCTATCCCATCTTACTGAGTGTCACTCTCTAATCTGGAGGTTTTTGAAAACCTCCTATTTTCATCACAAGGATAATTCATCATAATCATATCAATCATTCAAACAACATCAATTAGACTCATATTTATCAGTGACCTATATCAGTGAACTATATCAGACCCATATCAATACATCCAATCATTGATTCATATCACACAATCAGTCCTATCAATCAAATCAAATCAAATCTATCTAGCTGGATATCATATCAAATATGTTCTACAATCAATCACTATTTGTTTTCTATAGCAGAAAGCAAATTTATCAGAAATCATATCAGTCATTTACTCTTTGAAGCAAAGTTATCAATTCAATCTACTCTTTGTTTTTCATTCATGGGAAGCAAAGTTATCAATCATTTACTCTTTGTCTTCTAATCTATGAAGCAAAGTTATCAATCAATCATCATTTTTATCCATACCAGCATGATGACATGACAATTTACTTATCTATTGACTAAGGAAGCAATACAAATCATCATTTTCACGTTACTATCATCAAAACATCAATTCTGCCTATTTTACCATATGCATCGTTCTTTTCACGGGATGCACTAAAACCCGTATGTGCCTTTGTTTTCACTGGATGCGCTCAAACAGACCTCCTATGCGCGTTTTCCTATATGCGCAACTTTACTCCACCTAAGCGCCTCTATTTTTTCCCAATGCGCTTTTTTTCCTATATGCGCGCCTGTTTACCCTAAAAGCGCTCTACCCCTAAAATTTTCAATCCTACCCTATATGTGCACTAATTTTCACGGGATGCACTAAACTGGTTTTTCCTAAATCATTCAAAATCTATCCTATATGCGCATCAATTTATACTCTAAGCGTGCCTGTTTTTTTTTAAAGTGCCTAAACTATTCTATATGCACGCAAACAACATTTTCTAAAACTAAAACCACAAAAAAATAAAAAAAATTGATTCAAATCGAAAAATTTGAAAGCATAGGAGGATAGATCGACTCACCGATGGTCCATACGCAGCTGGCCTCTGGTATCTATGAGATCTCTCGAATCGGTGGCAATGATAGGGAATCTCCATGTCGCGATGTCACTCTCAGAGCTATAGTTTTCACCAAAGTCAAAAGTGCAAATGACTTGTCTTTTTCAACCTTTTTACCTTTTGAAGGTCAAACAAGGGTAAATTTGACTTTATTTTCAAACTGGACATTCTTTTCATCATTTATTGCGAGCTAAATCACTCTCTCTTATTCGTAATTTACCTCCCGAAGGGGCACCATCAACAAAAATATCGAAAGCATACCAGGGGAAAAATCTTATTTTTCTTTGAAGCAATGTGTTTTACACATCACTTCAAAGAGGGGCAAAATGTATACGTCTAAAAATGGTCATGATTAAGCTTGTTAATTAATTAAATATAATTTATTTAATTAATTCCTCTAATGTCATCTACATATAAATAAATTTAATTATTTATTTATATCGTTCATTTTCTAATTCTTCTACCTTAATTAAATAAATAATTTTATTTAATTACTAACATTTCCATCTTCTGTTTGATTAAATTAAATAGATTTTCATAATTTATTTATATTTAATTATCATTCTATTCTAAGGTTTAAATATTTTGAATATTTGAATAATGGAATATTCTCCATCCCATAATCGATTTAAATATTTAATATTTTATTTAATATTTCCTCACCCTAATTTCATTTTCTAAAACATAATTAAATATGATTTATTTAATTATGTGGGTTTTCATTTTCATCTCCACTTTCAAATTAAATAAATTTGATTTATTTAATTTCTAACTCATGCTAACTCACCCTTCCAAATTCTTAACTCATCCTTCAAAATGGAAGTTTCCCTTCGAATCTCAATGACGAAAATTGAAAGAAAAGGGAAACCTTCCATCTTCTCTTCCACTTTCGAAGATCTCCCGCCATCCGTTCGAACAAGCTCAATCTGGACCGTCAATCGAATCAGCCAATCAAATCCATTCGAAAACTCTATAAAAGTCTGCACAAATCCAAGCTTTGGTTACACTTTGTATACTCATTTACGCATACACGCAATCAACTCATGCATCACAGCCATACTAGCATCTCAGCATAGCTTTTGCATTTAGCATATTATGCATGTTTTAATCTCGTTCTTTAGCTATCATTTTGTTGAGCATTGGTCTGCTGATCTGAGAGCAATTTGATGCAACGAAACGCTGGAGATAGAGGAAGATAAGACGATTTCGGGAAAGCTGTTACGGTTTGCGTATATTCTGTTTCTTTTCCAGTTTTTTGGATATAATGTTTTATTAATATGTGTTTATTTTCATTTAAATTGATCCAATATTTCACTCACACATAAACAAATATGATTAAGCAAATATATTAAAGTTAAGGCGATAAAGATAATCTCACAAAAGATCATGTTCACCAGCTAGCTCCAAATGCACGTCCACCTACACACAAGAAAGAGGGAAAATTGTTGGGGGCTGTATAGGGGTCTGCCTTAGTCAGACCCCCGTTTTGGTTTTTCCACCTCCACAAACAGCCAAGATAGCAATGATAGAGAAATATGTGTAACTATGGGTTATTTTTAGGTTAGATTAGATGTTAGCAAATCAACAAAGACTATAAACCCAAAGAACTATGAAGTACAAAGAAAATTAAAAGAAAGGACGATTATACCTGTTCCTCGAATCTTCCACGATTACCTCCATAGCACCTCCTAGCTTGCAGCATATGATTGATGCCCTCAGATTGAGTGTGTGAGCATTTCGACTAGGACATTGTCCTATGCAAGTTTTGAAGGATTTAAGATAAATGTCTATGCCTATGCCTATGAAAAAATGACTCAAAGAACTCTAAGTCTTAATATGCCAGAATAATGTAATCTATGTGCGTAATCTAAAAATGAGAGCAAAATAGCATTTTATAGAAAATTCCATTTTGAATGGACGGACGAGATCGACTTTCGGCAAAGACCTAAAATCAGAGGACAAGATTTAATTTGACAATCCCTAATCAGGGTTAGGGAAAAATCCTTAAGTGAGTGGTCGAGATGTCGTCTGAGAGAATTGAATCGGCGGTGGAGAATAAATGAGATAATTAATTAGAAAAATAAAGATTTTCAAAAATCAAGAAGATAAAGACTGCCTGATTTGTGAGATTCGAAAAATCAAGAAGATAAGAGTTGAATTGAAGATCAAATTTGGAAAATCAAGAATATGCCTGATTACTTATTTTTTGGAGGAATATTACCATTTTGAATTAAATTAATTCAAAATATGGATTTTGTGAAGTAATAAATAATCAATTTTCAGATTATTTACCAAAATGGACTATTAGTTAAGAATGTGATATCATTTTAAATAATTTCATTTATTTAAAATGAGAGAAATCTTAATTTTGACAATTAAATAATTAAAGATAATTATTTAATTTAGCAGATATGATTAATAATTAAATAAATTAATCAATTCATATAATTATGACAATTAGTGACATTAAATAAATAAATAAAATTTATTTATTTATTGAATAATCAGGAAGAAATGAATGAAGAAAGGTAATTAAATAAATTAAGAAATTTATTTAATTAGGGGAAGACTTAGACAATTAATGACGTATTTAATAAATAAATAAAATTTATTTATTTAATAATCATGAAAATTAAAGGACATGAATTAATTAAATAATTATGAATTATTTAATCAATAGTCGAATGTGGATCAAGGAAATAATTAAGATGTCATAATTATGCTAGGACGAAAGTGGTAAAAATAGAGCTTGTGGGCCTAGGTCATTTTTAAGTGTCTACAGTATGATAAACGAGTAAAGAAAGTAGAGAACACAATAAACACTACAAAACAGTAAAGTGCTACTCAACCAAATCATAGAGGAGAGGAGTGAGAACATTACCACCTCCACCAAGAGCTCACTAGCCAATGATGGAGAAAGAGAGCTTGAACAATCACCACAACCTCAACTGTGATGAAGGGAGGTGTTGCAAACCTCAAGCTCCTGTTGCAATGGCTTGTTCCACACTTGCTCTACGGAGTTGATGGAGTATGGTTGCTGCAATGGAGTGCTTAAGTGCTACTTCAGAGTGAAGTGAAGGCTGAGAATGCTTGAGAATGCAAGAAGTGATTGCTAGAATGCTTAGAGGGTGAAATGGAATGAGAATGGATCAATTTGAAGGAAGAATGAGCAAGAATAAGGCATTTTCAAGTCGGTTGGTCGAAGAGGGACATTACAATTCATTCCCAATAGGAAATGTAACGCCTCTGCCAACTTCAGATGCAAGAATCCATTAGGTACGTAAGCGCGCCACGTGGGCATCCCCAGAAAATATTCTCCTACCAACACAGTATACAAATGCCAAGTGGAAAGTAATTAGCCAACTGATGTGGAATTTTTCCTTCAAATTTGGTTTTCCAAGGTGAAGAAGTGTAAAAGGGGAATTTGTGTAAGGGGTACAAATTCACTCCTTCCCCAATTTAGGGAGCATGAATACTTATGAGTGCTTCGGTAAAGTAGATCAAAGAGTGAATAGAGTTAGAAATTTATACCTGAATCGTCGAGGAAGCAAATCGCAATCTAGCGAGCTCGAAAGCACAGGGTAGGCAAAGGACTTCATAGCCCCACATAACTATGAAGTTGAAGAATGAAAGCGTCTTACAAGCCCATAGACCTACAAGGAGGAAATCTCCAAGATCTCTCACATAAAGGAAGTCCTGAGAAGTAACCACATCACAAGCCCGCAAACCTGCAAGGAAGGTATCCTCCAAGATCTCTCACATGAAGGAAACCCAAAAAAGTGCCTTATAGACCCACAGACTTGCAAGGAGGCATCCCCCAAGATCTCTCACATAGAGGAAACCCAAAAAAGCCTCCTACAGACCTGCAGACCAGCAAGGAGGCGTCCCCCAAGATCTCTCATATGGAGGAAACCCAAAGAAAGTGCCCTACAAACCCGTAGACCTGCAAGGGAGCGGCCCCAAAGATCTCTTGCATCGAGGAAGCTCAAAGGAAGCGGCCTACAAACCCGTAGACTTGTAGGGAGGTATCCCCCAAAATCTCTCACATGGAGGAAACCCAAAGAAAGCAGACTCTGTAGAGTTGAAAAGTGGCTTCACAGGCGCACCTACAAAGCGACATGTCTACCCATAGATAGAACATGTTTGAAAGTGGCCACTCAAGCAAGCAAGTGGACAATCACACAAACCGTCGATGGATTGGAAAGATTTCAAAAGGGTCCCTCAGGAACCCGACATGAAGAAAGGGGTCCACTCAAGAGATGCATTTCAAAGTGCAGAAGAGATGTTTCTTTCTCGAATTGATTCATCATCAAGGAATCCTTTTGAAATATGTTCACTTCATCAAGGAATTCGAAAGGAAGAAGATGCCCCCATGCAAGGGGAAGGTCAAAGATACTCCCACCTCAAAGGAAAGGTTCTCAAATTCTTTCTTTACGAACCCATGATGAAGGAAACATGTTATGTGAGGGTTTCAAGTTGAGAACACAATTCTTTGAAAAGAAGTTTGTGAAGATTCTCGAGAAAAGATTCGTTTGGAAATGAATGCATTTTTTAAAAATTGAAGTGTCGTAGAAATAGCGTTGTCACACATGAGAGGGACAACTCAAGCAAAGAAGAGAGAGAGATAAGAAAAGGCTAAAGAGAAAACATAAACACAGGGCACAGGGGTAGCCTAATATTTTAGGGTTAGAACTACTCATAAATATATATAAGTATAATAATAGTATATAAAATGAACTATCATCAACCCCCTACTATATCAGACCATGTGAAGCACAAGAAGACAAAGTAAAAATAAAAAATTGGGTCAACATGGAAGGGAAGCCTAAATGCCCAAGCAACGCTTTGCATCATCCCCAATTTATTGAAAATCAATCACAAACATGGATGAATGATGATACAAAGGTTTACGACACAAAAACCACACCTATATCCAAGCACCAACAAGGGTTACAAGGGTCATCCAAGAACACATAGCATGATCACGGGGGACACATCACAACACACACACTCATTTAATCTAAAGATAAAGAAGAGGCCTTCCCCTAACACTGATTGACCAAGAGGTCATCCACTTCTCTCTCTAGATCATCGTAAGGGGAAGGATGATGGGCCTGTAGTGGTGGAATGTTAAGAGGAGGAGCTTCCAACCCTCCCACAACAAGGGTTAAGGAAGAGGGCCCTGTAAGGTCCTCTCCACCAAGTTCTTGTGGAGCTAAGGTCATCGATTTTGTGAATATCACTAACAAGGCCGAAACTTCGCTCCGAGAGTTAAACATGCACTTTACAGGAGTGCCATGTTTTACCTCAATTGACAGAGAAGGTTGTGCTCGAGATTCACTGCTAGGCTTGCCGAACAATTCGGGAGCGGTGACAAACTCAAGGGAAGCCAAGACTAGTTCCATTACTAGGATAGAACAAGTCAGCATAGGACCACCTTTTCGGAGAAGGTGGCCTCCTCTTACATCCTTCATTCCTAGAAGGAATACCCTCCACCTTCTGCTCCATCGAGGGACGTGAACTCCCCATAGACAAAGCAAGAGGTGCGAAGGAAGAGGAAGAAGAGAAAAAAGTTATAGATACCACCAAAGTGTTCATCATATCTATGGGTTTCGGGAAATGCAAGACATCTAGAAGGGATATCAATAAAGGAAGCTCCATCGAAGGAGCAATGAACACATGCACCTTTTTAGGGTCAAGCGCATTCATACTCACAATGGAAATCGAAAGCGATGCGGAGCTAGATTAAACAAAAGAAGAGGGGAGGAGAGAGGAGGATGCAGTAGGAGTCCATGATATAGGGGCAGTCATCTCCTTTTCCTTCCTCTGTAAGGTGGCTTGTTCGGCTGTGAGATCCTTTTTCCAACACTTGTGCTCGCACGCAAGGCAATTTCTACGACTCTTTGAACTAGAGACCAGAAGCTGTGAAGGAATAGAAGGCTCCTGCTTGGCCATGGGAGTGTCCACTATAGCCATTTCCAGTGGAGGAATAGACTCCTTAATGGGAGCAGGAGGAGTAGGTTGGGAAACAACAAGGGGAGTCAGCTCAAGTGCCTTGGCAACAGGCCTCTTCCTATTTACTACTTTTGGAGAAAAAGCGGTAGGAGGCCATGAAGGCCAAGACATAAAGGATTCCCCATGGGAACTTTTCTTCCTGCTATACCAAACGAGCCTAGGCTCCATGGGAAAAACAAGAAGCTCAAATGTGAGATGCTTGGGCTTTCTCCAAGAGGGTGCCATAGGATTCTCTCGCAAATGCAGAATAGAATCTGATGGTGCCACAGTAGTGTAAGAGGAAGCATCAGATTGAATAGTGGAAGAGGAAGGAGGATCTCAGGACCATTCTCTTCTTCCCTTCTACATGCCTTGGTGGCATCACTGTCAGCTTTTAAGCAAGCCCTATGTGAAATAGCATAAGGCGACTAAGAGTATCTCACTCTTATCATCAAGCGCCCTTTCTTGTAATTCTGATAAGTTCGGTACAAAAGGTCCTTCCTAGGTAGAATTGGACCAACAGGTGCAGGACAAGAGTAATCCAAGGAGTAGCTACCACAAGCAACCAGTGGTTTATAACCGGTGTCATGAATCATGTGCATAGAACCCTCGTGGATAAATTTTAGACATTTATGTAGGACTGAGGGTACAACTTTTATAGCTACTAACCAGGGGATACCCAACTTTACTTTGAAGAGTTCAAATTTAGGAATTATGTCAAACAAAAGCTTCATGGATTTAGGTAAAACCAAAACCAACAAGACAATACTACCAAAATGGGGTACGAAAATTTCATCATGCGTGCGGATGGTGCTTACAAGTGTATCATACCCATGTTTATGCAAAAAGTTGATTAGCATGATCTCCTTAGTTATAATGTTTACTTGAGACATCGGATCAATGAGAACACCTGCTACTATGTTTTTGTTGATTCGTGCAGGGATGTAGAGAGGAGATGGTTCCCTATTAAAACCCATTTGCAGATCCTGTGAAGTGAAGGTTATACTAGTACCACTGCTCACAAGCTACGTAGAGGGGATAGGTTGATGCAGGAAAGAGGCCATCACACGCAATAAATGACACTCTCACAAAGCCCCCCCAAAGGTTGCAAGATAGGACAGTGACCCAACTAAGGTTTTTTTGTGCAACACTTTCGGAACCTTCCAACTACACCTACTAGGGGTCGTAGGTTGGGTTGCGAGGTAAGGATCCTCACAATGCTCACACCTAAAACACTCCTAGAATACGAGGAAAGAGTCTTTCAGTGTCGCAAAACGGAACCAAGATGGTTCATGTTGGGTTCACCAAAAATGTAAGAGAGGGGGATCAACCACATTCAAGGCCCCAAGTCACAGAGAGCTAAGAGAAGAAGGTTGCCCTAACTTACCTTACTCTAAAGGGATGTCTTGAAATGAGGAATGAGAATGATGAGGACTATAAGGTCTTTCAATCACTTTGCAGACCCAAAATCTAGAATGTGGCTAGGGAAGCCAGTTTTTGGGTTCAACACTATACCTCGGGTAGCTCTCTGTCTAAGGAGGGAAGCATGGTTCCAGGATGAAAGTGTGGCACGCTAGTGTCTCTCAAGTGTGTTGGCATCTATACAACCAAAGGACCATAAACACAGTACGAATCGCCAGAAAACAAGTTGACGGCCTAGCTAGTTATTTCTTAGGGGAACAAAATAGAACTATGAAATAGGAAACATACAAACAAATATGATAAAGAAAATATATTAAAGCTAAGGTGACGAAGATAATCTCACAAAAGAGCCTCTTCGCCAACTAGCTCCAAATGCACGTCCACCTACACACAGGAAAGAGAGAAAATTGTTGGGGCTTGTATAGGGGTCTACCTCAGTCAAATCCCCATTTTGGTGTTTCCACCTCCATGGACAACCAAGATAGCAATGATAGAGAAATATATGATAAACGAGTAAAGAAAGTAGAGAACACAATAAACACTACAAAATAGTAAAGTGTTACTCAACCAAATCATAGAGGAGAGGAGTGAAAATGTTACCACCTCCACCAAGAGCTCACTAGCCAATGATGGAGAAAGAGAGCTTGAACAATCACCATAGCCTCAACTGCAATGAAGGGAGGTGTTGCAAACCTCAAGCTCCTGTTGCAATGGCTTGTTCCACACTTGCTCTACAGAGTTGATGGAGTGTTGTTGCTGCAATGGAGTGTTGAAGTGTTGCTTGAGAGTGAAGTGAAGGCTAAGAATGCTTGAGAATGCAAGAAGTGATTGCTATAATTCTTAGAGGGTGAAATGGAATGAGAATGGATCAATTTGAAGGAAGAATGAGCAAGAATAAGGAATTTTTGGGTCGGTTGGTCGAAGAGGGACATTACAATTCATTCCCAATAGGAAGTGTAATGCCTCTACCAACTTCAGACGCAGGAATCTGTTAGGGACATAAGCGCGACACATGGGTGTCCCTGGAAAATATTCTCCTACCAACACAGCAGGTGAATGCCAAGTGGAAGGTAATTAGCCAGCTGATGTGGAATTTCACCTTCGGATTTGGTTTTCTAAGGTGAAGAAGAGTAAAAGGGGAATTTGCATAAGGGGTGCAAATTCACTCCTATACAGATGGATAATGGGATGGTTCAGATGGATAAGACAACTTAGTGAGGAACCTATAAGACCCATGACCTTTGGATGACAATGCAAGGAGACTATGCTATATTTTTGGGGATTTTCAAGATATAAGAATGGCAAATCATGATGCACTTATGGCCAGGATTAAGATATGGTAAAGTCACTATTACCAAAACCTATGGTGTGACCAAGGCATGCAATGGCACAAATGATCAAAAGTGTGGTATGATGACAGATATGATATGAGATTAAGATTAAGCACCTTTTGTGGACCTAAGAAAAGGATACTAACCAAGCTTAACAAATCAAATTGTCAAGACCTTAAAAAGGAAAAATATTTAAGGGATGACAATCATCACAAAGTGAACCTTAAACAAGACTCATGAGTTTGAAGGCCCAACTTAAATGACGAAGATTGATTGAAAAAAGAACAAGGTCAAGGACAATCTAAATTTGTGACAATGATCTAATCAAAGGTATGATAAGTCTTCCTTGACAAAAATATAAAAAAAGTTGTATGCCATTAAGAATGACCTAGGGTTTGACTAAGGAATGCAATGGCAACCTAAGTGAATGCAATGAAATGAATGGTCTGAAATAAGAAAGTTTGTAGTCTAATGAGATGATTCTTGTCAAGAATTGATTCAAAATAAGACACAAAAGAATCTCCCAAAAAAATTGACAACTAGAAAATGTTGTTCACAGTTTGTCAAATGTGATTTACTGTCTTGTGAATGTTGTTCACAATTTCTAGTAGATGTAGTACTCTATTTTTTAATTATGGCTTACAGTCTTGTAGATGCGATGAACAGTGTTTTTGACCCTATTTTGAATGTTTTGGATTGATTTTTCGTCTTGATTTTTTGCGAAATGTGATTTCAAATACAACAAACAATCTAAAAACAAGTCTTGGTTGTTGTGTGACCAAAATTTGTGAGTGTAATGTTTATTTTCAAGGGTTATTCACCCCAATTTCCATGTTTATAATCACAATTCAAAGACACTTCACACATATAAAACACTTCCTATCCCTAAGGTCAATGGCCAATGGCAGTAAATCTCAGACCCACAACTTGGAATCTCCTTCAACGCAAGTGGAGGGACACCTTCAGGGGTTGTATGCACTCTTGTCTTTGTGAGAGAGGACAAATAGGGGCCTCTAGGACTAGAAGAATGACCTAATCACCCTCTCCCCGAAAAGCTACAAGTAAACAAGTAGCTTATGTTAAGCCGAAGATTTTTGTGTCATCTCAAGGGATCCATATGGTGAGTAACTTCAAGGTGTGATGCTACACCTTTGCACTGAGAATGACACCAATAAATAACTCAATCAATAAGGATGGGCCTCTAACTAATTATCTTCTAGTCACTGCTCGAGGACTTACCACCTTGTGAGTGTCCAACAAGACACTAAAGGCTTTAACCAACCCTACTTGGGTACTTAGAATATGGCCACAAGGGTACTTTCCCTTTTGGATTTGCACTATAAGACGAAGGCTAACGGCAATGTGGACTTGACTTTTGTCTTATCCTTTTATATAACAGCTTGAGGGAAAAACCACTTTGGGTCACCAATGAGTTCTCTGTATGGGTGTGTCTCAAGGGCAAGCCCTTCTAAAGGGTTATAACAAAAGCAAGGAAAATACAATGTTTTTGATCTCCAAGGTCATATAAAAATGCGAGGAGAGAGAATACACATGTATTTTCTCACACTAGCAAGTGTTCATTAACCTTTAGAAAACCAAATGTGTGGTGTGACAAGGAAAGTGTTAAGAAGTGAACTTTTGATTCCCAAGATCATATGACATGTGAGGGAAGAGCATACACACCTCAAAACCCAAACAAGATCACAAGACAAGCAAACAGTGGTTCTTTTTTAATCCCAAAATGAAAAATATGATAAAGCAAAGAGACTTGGTTCCTTTTTAATTATCAAATCCAAATGTTTTTACGTAGAAATCAAAAAAAATAAAGCCCTGCAAGAACATGAATTAGTAGTCTCAATAGAAATGTCTTGTCCCCACAAATGCCACAAGCTTCCAACCAAATATTAGTAACATAAAAACCTCTAATCTACTGAATGGAAAAAGCATAAAATGGAAAACCCCTAATTAAGAATAGCAAGCAAATGCAGCTCAGAATGTCACAAATGTGGTTCACTATTCTAGAACAGATGTGGCAAACTAGACAGCGACTATGGCAAACCAAAAAGCGACTACAGCTCACAGTTGAAACTAATGCGATGAACCCCCTAACAAATGCAACACAAAACTTGAAAACTGTAAAAACACTCAAATATGGCAAAATTTGGAAAATCTCAAAATAGAAATAATGCAATTATTCTGTCAAGATGTGAAAATAAAAACCAAAAAGTCGAGAAATGATAGAAAACTAGGAAAATAAACTAATAAGATGATTTTCCCTATATTCAAACAAATGTGACTCTCGGGACGACGAATGTGGTGTTTTTTCTTCATGAATGTGTCGCAGTAGCTGTCAAATGTGTTGTGTAATACTATAAATGTGTCATACTATCTCTCAAATGCATCATTCGACCTTACAGTTGTGTTGTAGACCTAAAACTCAAAATTTCTTCAAATTTTCTTTCAAATCTGGTTAGTTCACGTCGGGTTCACTAATGTAGAATAGGGTAAATGAAAGGGAAAAGGAATAAATAAAACTCAAACCCTAGAGCCCTAAACCAACAATGAAGCACAAATGAACATAGAAACATAAAATATGAAGCAATATTACCAATATATCTATGTCATGGTTGATTCACCTCCATTGTTCTTCTCCATCTTGCTTTATATGCTTGATTTCCCTCAAAATTTTGAGTATACAACAATAAGCCTAGTGATAATGATAGCAAAATATTGAAGATTTTACTTGTCTCTTTGAATGCTTGCATTCTCTTATTAGTTGTTAGGGATAAAATGACAATGATAGGTCTCTTTTATAGAAAGCCAAATTTGAAAGAAGGGCTAGGATTAAAAGCCAATATGACATGAACATCAATGGCCTAGATTTCTTGAGAAGCAATAAAGTAGGGTTAGGGCTAAATTAGGGCAAAGATAGGGCTTGGTTAAGGATGGACGGTTGAGATTAAATTATAAAATAATTCATTCAAGGGTGGAAATAAATTGAGATGTGAAGAGATAAGAATGGTACGGATAAAGAGATTGGAATAGAAAAAGAGGTTGTTGGAGTAAATTAAATAATTATAAAATTATTAATCTAAGAAGGGAAGGGGAATAGTTAAAATAATTATTTAATTATGGAGGAAAAAGGAAAGCTGAATTTTAAATTAAATAATAATTTAATTTAAAAATAGAGGAAAAGGACAAATTAATAAATAATTAAATAAATAAAATTTATTTAATTATAGAAGAAGATAATGAATAACTAAATAATTATTTAATTATTTAACTATAGTAGAAAATGATAATAATTAAATAAATAAAATTTCGTTTAATTATAGAGGAAAGGGGACATTAGTGACATAATTAAATCAATATAATTTATTTAATTAATCAAAAGGAAGAAATAAAAGAAATGAAAATAATTAATTAAATAATTGAAATTATTTAATTAATAGAAGAAATATGACTTTTAGACAATAATCAAATAATTAAAATTATTTAATTATTTAGGGAAGAAAGGGGATTGACAAAGAAAAATGTTGTTCATAGGTGAAGGTCAATTTTTAGTGTCTACACATGTTATGATAGTTGTAAGAGGTGTAAGGGAATATTGTACAAGTGTCCAAATGCATGTGTATGGTGTGGGATATTGTTCCATGTGGATTTGGGCACCCTTTTCCTTCTAGATGCTTCTCTTAGCTTGCATCTCTATATATATTGGATGCCTTTCATTGTAGAATGCATAGTTTGTTTGCAAGTAACGAAGTATTGTCGAATTCACTCCACAATAGGTGTTTGCTTTGAAACACTTGTTGAAGAAGCTTTGTATTTGGAGTTGCATTGTATTCACTATTTGATATAATATATAAGTACTTCAATTAGTGTAGGAAGTTGTTTTCGCTCACCTGACTTCCTTTCAAATGCATCTTTGTGGTCCAATTCATCATAAGGTGGGACCATATGTGATGTTATAATTTTATGTGATTATGCCATGCTTAATGCAATTATATCTATGACTAACATCTACCTTTGAAATTCATTCTCCTTTGATATTTGTTTCACACTTTAGTGGTTTTAACAAACACCTTTAAGAGTCTCTTCAACTAGGATTGAAATCTTGAAGTTCCCTAAGCCTTTGACCAAACCCTTTGTTGTTCTTCCCAAGTTTGAAAGTATCAAACACACACAAAGACACAAGATATCTAATATAGTGATCCATTAACATAAATGTAGAGTTTGATGACTCTATGCTAAAATAATCTTGTCAATGGTAATGCTTAGATGAGATGGTCTATGAATGGATTAATTAATGTCTTAGGACTTTCCTTTAAATATGGCATCCTAAATGTCAAATTTTTTAATATGTAAAACAATGGGTGGTAGTCCTCTTTTGGGAGGGAGTTAGTTCAAGATGAGTAAAAGATACTTTAGGATAAGGCAAACATAATTACCTTTGCAATTCGATCCATGACAAAAAAAAATTGATGAGAATTATGTTAAGTTCAATCCACTAAAATTCAAATGATAAAAGACAAAGAAACTATTTTTTATTAACATATATATATAAATAAATTAAATTGAACACTAAAATGACACATCTAAAAACAAGACCAAACCAAATAAATAATAAAAAAATACAAAATATGTAATTTTCTCCCCTATAAAAATATACTTAACCTTATAACTTACAAATTCCATTTTGTAACTACTATCTACCATATTTATGTCGAAGGCGTCTCATTATTTGAGAGTGTCTAGCAAATTTTTACCGCCAATGGTTGAAAATTCTGGAGAGGCATGGCAAGGGAGTTAAACGTATCTTAGCCGCTCATCATTTTTTGCCATTTTTCAACTGATTTTAGCCGCTTTTAACTACTTTGCCCACCACTATTGGTTTTTGCTCCTCTAAACTCTTCCTCACTGGTATTGACCTTTCACTCCTCCAATTTTGTGAGTTGTAGCCTAAAATAAGGTTTTGGCAAGGGCTTTTGAGTATGGGTGAAGCTATTTTCCCAATCAACGGCGTACAATCTCCAACAAGATATGTAAGACAATGAAAATGATTATGACCGTTCATTCTGTTCACCATTTTTTCATCGGTATTTTGTTTTTCATTCATCGGTATTAATTGATTTCTCTATAAATTATTAAATCCTTAATACGGTTGCGCTTCACACAAAGTTTCGTTCGCATAAAAAATAGTTCAGATATACAGTCTTTTATGTAATGTAAATTAATATAATTTATGTACTTTGTACTATTTTTAAATATGTTTTCAATTACTTTTAATTATTTTTTATTTTTTATTTTAGATTTTAAATATGTTTTTAATATAATATTATAAAATTTAAAAGTCAATATGATATAAAATATATAAAAATTAAGTATTTTTTGGTATAATATTATATATTTATTGTTTATATAAATTATACATTATTAAATATAATATATTATATAATTTTGACATAAAATACTAATTAAAATATTAAATTTATTATATGTTTAGTATTTATCTATATTTAATGTTTAAATATATATATAATTTATTGAGCAATATATTCAAATTATATTTATTATTACATATTATATGATATATAATGCACATTATTAAATATAAATATTATATACATAATATTTTTATAAATAATATTATGTAAATTAATGTATAAGCAATCTAACAACTTAATCGATCTTTTACATAGATGATTGAGAGAGGGGGTGGAAAGTGAGGGAATAGATTGGAGAAAGGAAGAGCTACCGCTTTTGTAAACAATACAAGACGATAGGATTCAATTATCTATGCACTACCCAAGTCAATATATTACCATAATTAATATATAATGTAAATTTTAAATTGTATATAATATATATATAGTTAACAATTATTATATTCTTATTTATTATATAATAGAGATTAAATTATATATAATATAATTATACTTATTGTTATATATAATAATATAAATATGAAATTGTTATAATTAATAATTAATATATTTCTATATAGATCAAATTAAATTAATTTATAAAAAATCTCATAGTTTAATTGATCTTTGGATACATTAGGAAAAAGAAAATTAAATGTATGTTAATATGTTAGAGCTTGTGGTGAATATAATAGTTAATATGTAAAATAAAATAAAAATATATAAATATTATTATATAATAAAAATAAAAAAAATATAATTAATAATAATAATAATAATAATAATAATAATATATAAACAATATCATTTTAAAAATGATTTACCAATTGACCTCATGTACTACACAAATGTATGGAAAAAAAAAAAAACTATATTCTTCCTTAATTGACCTTCTACACCTCTTCGGCGTACCTATTGCACACCATGATGTGATTGCTAGTTACTAATTCTAACCATTTATACGTACCACTTCACCTGAGATGTCCTTCAATTAGGGGAGAGGGCCCAATTGTTGTGCATGGTCCAATAGTCGTGCACTCAATTGTGATTATAATACCCACTAGTTGTTTATATAATGCCCAATAGTTGTGATTTGACTACCCATAATTAAACAAAATGTATTCCTTTGATGTAAAAAGAAACCAATCATGTGATGCCACATGAGCGCTCAACTACTAATGATGTGAATGCATGAGAATTGGTCTCACATTTTTTTAGGGCCTTTTTGGACACCTTGACAAAAAAACATGTTGATGTGGCATCATATTTGATGATGTGGTCTTGAAACCTTGGTTATAAGCAAGGGACTTGCCAAGTAAGCTGCTATAAAAAATTGAGAGTGATTTGAAATTTCCACATAGGATAATTAGAAGCACAAAATTAGGGTGCACGACTATTAGCCCATCTCCCCTAATATACTTCAATTCATCTTATTCCGTTAAAAAAAAACCCTATTTATTGAAATTTTCATATTACAAAATGTGCTTTTATTGATAATTTTGATAAAAGATTAAATATGACTTTGGCCTAAACTACCATGCAGGTCATCTCATCTCATAAATTGTCAAATTTAAAAGCATGTTCCTTGTGCACGAAGTACTCCTAATGGTACACATTACTTTACAAATCATCTCATCCCATAAATTAAGATTTCTTTACCGACTCTAAATGGACCAGGGGTAAGTGCATATATAGTCAGTCCCTTCAAAAAGGAGGTCGCATATTCTATTGTAGAATAAGACAAAGTAGGTACACGTGATAGCCACCTACCAACAATAGATCTTCAGATCCCCGCCTACCCATATGATATAGGATCCTTCACGAATACTAAAGGACACTTGGCATAAAGAACCCAAAAATTTCTAGGTAATTGCGATCTCCGTACGGCAATATCACTGTCTAAAGGAAAACACTCGGAGGTTCAAAATCCTCTGGTTCATAATGGCGTCCAAAATGAGCTTTTCATTTGGAAACGTTGTCCTCGTAGAGAAATGTATATTACCTAAAGGTTAAATCCAACGTTGAGGTGTTACTTCATGTCGGAAATGGGAAGTTGGAGCGTCGGGGCACCTTCAATGATGGATGACAAGATCGGGCCCTCCTCCATAGTCTCCACATTCATATGAATAGTTGTCAGCGTTGAGATAGAAAATGAAATTTGATGCATCATTGAGGTTGGTGTGGGAAAATACAGTGCTTAACCACTGACTGGCATTCGTTTATATGTCACTGTTTTCATGAGGCAGGGTCGGTGTTCACTTTGGTTCATGACACTTGAGACTATTCTTGAAATGAGTTTAATGATTTAGATTAGCATTTCTGATATTAGAATGGTTAATTTGGATAGAGTCTTGAGGTAGAAGCAAGGAGTTCTGAAACACCCATAGGTTTCATTAAATTGTTTGAAGCAAATCCTTAGGCCTAAATAAAATCTGAACACTTGATTACAAGAAGGTCATCAGAGGAACATAACAGATTGTTTACAGAAATTGTCATACCCTTCAAAGAGGCAGGGCAACCCCACAAATTTATCCATGAAGACTCTTCCTATAACCAGAATTTGCAATATGATACGGAAGTATTGAGACAGTACCAAATATCCCGAAACATCAGCCACATGATTTAAATGGGTGTGCTTTTGTTTTTTTTCACTATAAGAGGGGTAAAAATTTATTCAAGAAGAAGAAAGATACAGAGAAGGACAGGCTGCTCCACAAAGAGCTCCTTCTCCACAAAGACCTTAAAGAGCCCTGTCAGTGTCCACTAAATGATCTAACATAATAGCAATTTCAAGAGTCAATTGCCTCTTATCCACAATATTCCGAGCATTCATTTGATCAGAAACCCATTTGACCAAACAATCAGCAACCCCATTCCACTCCCTAGGAATGTGCCTGAAAACAACTGAATCAAAAGACCCACACAGCCAAAGAATCTGTCTAATAAGCAGCTGCAAGTGCCAACCAACACCATCAAACTGCTGTTTAGTAAGCAAAGTCACCACCACCTGAGAATCGGACTCACAAATGATCCTTCTCCAGCCTAGAACACAACTACGCTCAACAGTGCACAAGATGGCTAGAGCCTTCATAAGATTATTCGTTTGAAGGCCTTTATAAACAGAAAAAATAAATTGAATGTCCCCAAAACTATCATGACCAACCCCGCCAATACCAGCATGACCAAAATTCCCACGTGAAGAACCATCAGTGTTAATTTTGAAAATTCCCTATGGAGGAGGGGTCTAACGACCCTCTCTATTGATTCTCCTCAGGGGGTGTGCTTTTGTTGAAGTACCGTAGAAAACTTTGATTAAAATAAATGTCCTACCGTTGAATCTTTATTCGAAAATATTGATATCATTTGCCGGAATTGTCTAGGCAGCATGCAAAACGACCATTTGACCGTATTTATTAATTAGTTAAAATTATAGATGTAATGCATTTTTTATTTTTAATTAATTAATAAATACGGTCAAATGGCCGTTTTGTAGGCTAGATAGACATTGCCTTTGCCGTTATGTATCTAAGTTTTTGTGCCGACTTCCAAGAGCCGATCATGGGTATAGGACCTATCGTGGGTATAGTTTTGGACAGTCTTGGGCCCAACTTTGGACAGTCCAAAGCCCACTTTTGGGCAATAAAAGTGCCATTAAATTTACACTTAATATCCAACTACCAATCACTTTAATTCAAAAAATACACAAACTAACCAATCATGTAATGCCACATCAGCATACCAATATTACATGACTTAGTGACCCACTATTGGTCCATGACTTTTTTTGGCTCTTCTTTTGTAATTTTTGAAAAATGATCCGAAAACATTGATAAATGTGCCCAATTTTCGCCAGAAAAAAAGGGGGGGCTGCCAGCTCAACGGTCAAGAGATGTGGCAAAAAAAAATTGTCTGACTCGGATGCTGATGACATGGACCCCTCGTTCAAAGTTACCCTACCCACCATCAACTCCTCTCTCTTAATTGAATCTCCATGTATAATATCAATGCTTAACAATACTAGTACAATGGGCACCATGCATTTACGTAAAACTTTTTTTTCCCTTTAAATACATTTGTGAATCTCCTTCCTTAAGATATGTATTTTGTTAAAAAACCTTACAGGAGGAATTCAGGATAACTTTTTCTCCTTGTACATGGCTAGTTTGAAAGTTTATCAGTTTTCTGATACATTTTTTGAGTTTTTCTTAATCTTTTCTGTTATTCAATTAATATGGAAAAGCACTGGGTCTGGACCCCAATTTATTTTCTGCGTCTCCTGTTGAGAGATCTTTTCCTTATCCTGCAGAGGTCTAAATGAGACAACATATTCTGATGCATGTCCATGATGATCATCATTAATTCCGGATAGCAGTTACTATCATGGTGAGATTTACCTTTCACAAGAGTTACTATCATGGTGAGATTTACATTCACATCACAAGGTTACCATCATGGTGAGATTTCAATCATTTGCAGAGGGAATGGTAAACAACACAGTGCATTTTACAGACCAGTAGTGAGATGAGTGAATCTGCATGTAGTTTTGCTCATGGCGATGAACATCTCAAATTATCACCCATACACAAGATGAAAATATAGTCTTCATACTACCAGAGTTGAGGCTTGGGCTTGCACTCAGGTGGGGTGTTTCAAATCCATGCTGCGGGTGGATGCAGCACATTTTAAGTATATTTGGTTTCATGCTCCTTGCTGACTTGTAGCATGCTCTGAAAAGTCAACTTCAGGGGCTGTTCCACAAGAATATCTGCAAAAGGAACTAGTGGACATTTAAATAATGCCTCACAGACACCCTGATCACAGTCTACATGCTAGAACTCCTGGAAATGTCACCTCATTAGGCTCTGCAATGCCAGTTACGCAGGCAATGTATCCTATCATGTTTGTTCTTTGTGATTGTCTACAACCTTATCTAGGCTCCTTCGTCAGCTTTGCTGAGTTTGTTCTAACAGCCATTAGCTTTGTCCAGAGGCCATCTGGGGACTACTGAGGAATTGCTATGTATTTCATATGTATGCACTGACTTCTTTTCTTGCCTACCGATTAATTCAACCAGTCCTTTAGATTCTCCTTTTCATGCTAAAGAGTTTATAAACAAATTATACTAGTAATTATATGTATGGCGATTCTACATTTAGTGCTTTACATGTCAATCTATCAATGTTGCATTGATTAAAATCCAGTTAGTTATTAGTTTGTTGATGTTTACATACTGTAAAACAAACTAAACACAAATATGAAACCGTGAATATTCTTGGATCTATGTGAAAACCCTTTAATAAAAGGAAATACAGTAGGGTACATGAATAATCATACAAAAATCTCAACAACAATGGCATAAATACAGACAGGAAAAAGGAAAATATGTCTCAATACCAGAATTGGCACATTACACATCCATTCTTACATAAGAAAAAGGGAAAAGCTGTTCAATGCCTATGTTTCTTTTATTGCAAGTGAACAATTTTGTACACCTTGAGACAAGCAATACTGTCCCATGTACCAGTAACACGTGCTCTTGTTAGTTATTAGCTTGATGATGTTTACATACTGCAGAACAAATTAATTTACCCTGAGAAAATTAATATTTTCCGCAAATGTGAAACCTTGATCATTCTTGGATCTTTGTCAATCCCTTTAATAGAGGGGAATACATGGAACCGAAAGTTCCTAGAGGGTAGATGAATAATCAAACAAAATTGTCAACAACAATGGCATAACTACAGACAGGAAAAAGAGAATATGTCTCACATTCCAAAACTGGCACATTACACACATTCTTACACAAGGAAAAGGGAAAAGCTATCAATGCCTATGTTTCTTTTATTGCAAGTGACCAAATTTATGGGCACCTGGAGACAAATAATACTGTCCCATGTACCAGTAGCACATGCTCTTGTATCTATTTGTAATATACACTTTAAAAGGGAGCCCAATTTGAATGGACTATTATATAAATTTGAAATAAATAGCTAATTCATTGCTACTGTGAACAAGCAGGAATACTGATACCAGGTAAAGAAACAAAAACAATAGATAAAGGAGCTACGGAAATAGGGAGTGTGGCATCAACCATGGCAGCATCTAATGAAGGAATATCCCCATCTTCAGTTAACTTCAAAATTGCACCATTTAGAAGCATTGTTTGACCATGGAGGTCACCATCTTTTGCTGTTAAGTGGTACTCCATCCTATAGTCTTTGACATCTGATGTTTTGCTTCCAGCCCAGGAAAAAAATCTCTTCAGTGCATGTACAAAAGACTCTTTTGCAGTCTCACCTTTCTTGCTTTGGGTAAGATTTGGATAAGCAGAAACAAGAACATCAATACTTGTGTCACTGTTGAGGTTGATCAACAGCAAAGTTATCCCAGTCTGCAGAAAGGAAAAAGTTAGCAAGATACAGAAACCATACAAGCCATAAATTTATAGTTTACTACTCACATTACTTTAATAGCAGATACAGAAGATGGTGGCTGAATTGTTCCTAGCGTTTAATCTTCTATGTCTACAAATGGAAGTGCATACTACTGTCCCTAGTCTTGAAACTTTTACATTTTTCCTCCAAACACTAAATGGAATTAAACTAGTATTTAAACAAAATATAGGTCATAGAATTGCAAGGATATCCAAAAGGGAAAAGAAAAGGTCGTGCATTCCAGTTGTAAGGCTAACTTAAAAAATGAATTGTGTCATACTTACATCACTCTTGGAACAATGTGCATATGAACGCAAATATGTTGGTCCGGTAAAATTAGTGGAAAGCACAGTTCTTCCCATCAACCGATGCCAAAGAAGAGCACTGGATCATAAAAAAGAAAAAAAATTAAAATAGCTTGAAGCTTTTGTTATGTTTTTGATCTTTTGTCAAGATGATAGTCTTAATGGTTTTCAAATCCGATCAAAGTTCTTTAATGATGCTTGAAAATTGCAAATAAACTAGATTGGAGTTACAATCTAGAAAAGATAATAACAGATATTATAATTTGCACTACCAACCTGTAATAATCAGGATTCGGTTCAAAAGTAGTAACATTCAGAAGTGCATAGTTACCGCCTATCAGGCTTTGCCTACAGTAGACCTTAGTATCGAATGTAGCAGACATGCCAAGCTGATCTAAATACCTGTTCATAACAAAGTTCATAAATCATTTTCCAAGTTCCCTTACTAAGGATTTATAATCTTCCTCAAGGAGGAGCAAAATCGTAAGAGCAATGTCAAAACAGGTAAGAAAACAAACACAAAAATTAAGCCCAAAAAGAGCAGAGAAAGAGATTGATAAAAGAAAACTACTTAAATTCAAGATTATTGTACATATATGTTTGGATACCAATTGTTTTAATGGATACAGTAAAGTTCAGAACTCTCTGGAGTATGCAGGTATTTATATTTCCAACTGCAAGCAAAACATGATTAGTAATATCTTACCAAAAACTATTTATGAAAGCATCTGAAACAAGATGCCGTCCACTGTTAAAGGCTCCACCCGCTTCCCCAACCCAAGAACTTGACCAAGGACCATACGTGCGCACAATGGCTTGCATTATTCTAAACTTTGTAGCGTCTTTGTTAAGGTGTGACGGATCCAATATCTTCTCTGACAAATTCTTATCCACACCTGACCAGCACAGAAATATTATTATTTTACCCAAACCTGCAAGTGAGAACAGAAGCAAATATTAACGGTGTTTGTCTGTCTTATCTACCTGCTCCAAGATTGTATATATGTCGTGTAACAGCATTGAGAACATTCGGCCCTGTATCTTGAAGAATGGCTTGAAACCAAGATGCATCAAAGAATCCATCAGGTGCTACCAACAATGGTTTTTCATGAGAATGATTGTAGATTTCTTTCAAAATTCTATAAAGCTCGATTATATCAGAAGCATACAAATTAGCATCAACTCTTGCTCCAATACCAGATCCACTTAACTCATTTCCTGTCTCCCAAAGATAATACTATCCGTCATAATATGTTTAAAAAAAAATTTAAAAATTACAAAGCTGGAAAAAATTTGTTAAAATTGGGCTAAATTGGGCTTACCAAACTCCCAGGCATATATCTTATAACCATGATCAACTGTATACTGAATCAAATTCCGGGCATTGCTTGAATTCCAAGCACCTCCCCAATGACCCTTGGATATCTGATACCGACCATACAATGCATTTAAGCCAAACATCACCATAGCCCTGCACTATAATAATACGTTGTTATCATCTCTGGTGCAGGAGACACATTCAGAGGTACCATACCATGTATATTGTAAAATACAATGTTAGCATATTACCCTGTTTTTGCAAGAAATTGGTTCACTTCATCCCATCTGGACATGGTAAGACAACCCTTTGAGAATCCAAACATGAGAGAAGTATTCCGCATAAAAGGATGGCAAGGTTGTGACAGGGGCCCAATATCATATAATAGTTTGTCTTGCAATGTTCCGCCCAGCCTCACTTTGAGTGGAGAAAAAGCTGCATTCAAGCACCATGATTTGACAATGGCTGAGACTTCTTTGTAAACAACATATGGCTACCCAGCTAAATCCAAAATGATAAAGAAATGGAAATCCCTCTCTTCCCCATGTCTTAAAAAGGCATCAATTTCTACAATGTACTGTTTGTGCAAATTCTCACAGCCACAAACACTGTAGAAGATAATGTACAGATCTGTAATCCTTGTAATCCCAAAATGCAAGGAGGTGCAAGTGCATACCTTGTATGGCTTTTGCAAATCTTGGACTTTTAAGATCCTGAAAACAATATCATACACAATGAGAAGGTGTGGCTGTCAATGAATATTTCCCATTCCTGTTTGGCAAAAATGTGTCTAACAACAATAAAGCTTGGTAAAATTAAAAACAAAAAATCGAACTTCCATTTATAGGCATGATTAGTCACGGATGTGGAACAAACCTAAAAGGCAATTGTTTCAATTCGAGTTGCGGATTTGAGTTTAATCTCAAACAATATTAAGTACGAATGTTTCCAGTGTTAAAAGGGTGCCCATTAAATTCACAATGCAATAGGATAAGCAGTGAAAAAAGGCAATACTAACCAAATTGAGAATGGAAGACTGAATCCAACTGCATCTGCCATAGTCGCACTTTTCAGGAGGCCACCAATCCAATGTAGCGCAAATGAAGTTCTCATCTGTCTCAGCAATCTTGGCACTCCCATTAACAACCACCCCAACTGTGATGACCATAGGGGGAGGATTAAGCACACTCTGCCCATCACAAACCTGGACAAAAATCACCACAACAGCTGACCAAATCCAGAGACCCATTTGGACAAGCACCCACATCTTTCTACTTTGGTGGACTATTAGATCCCCGAAGCGCCTAAATGTGCAATCCTGACAACAACTGTTCTAGACAGCTGTTTCATTTTCACTCACAGGCCTCCTTTAATTAAGGCACAGAAACAAGGCTTTTTGTACTGCTAAAACGACAATAGCAGCCATTGACATTAACAAAAGTTCAAAATCACACCAGTCAAGTTCATTGTCTTCCTGCCCAGACCGCGCCTAATCAATTTTGTCATTTAATTTTGAGTACTCTTGTGTGGATAATTAATGGGCTGTTTTTGGAGTATTGTGCAATCATGGGTGAGCGGCTCTCCTAAGCTCACCCACGAAAATCATGTTACGCTTGCCGGGCATCCCAATTTCTGGCTTTTCCCTGACCGTTCTCCTCCCACGTTGTCTTTGGAATCAAGAATTAATAATTAGATATGACTACCACCAACTGTTGTCCCCTCCGCTGAAAGGGAATAAAGGCCTTTAAAGAAAGGCGTTGATTCTCTGCATTTTATTGTTCTAGTACATTTTTTGGTAACTCAAATTCCTTTTACATAAATTCTAGTTATTAAATAAATGTGAATACATAAATTCTAGTTGTATATTGGACTTGGTTCTGCTTATCTGGCTACGAGCCATGTCTACTGGTTTGGTAGTTTGGACTTTGTAATATTTGTATTTATTTTATTAATAAAATCTATCAAAATTAAATTATTATTAAATAAATGTAATAAATAAGTAAATAATAATTTAGACAAATTAAAATTAAATTAATTGTATATATACGAAGGTGTAATTAGATTAAATAAATGTGTGGATATTTAATTTTAATTTTAATGGAAATGTATCTTTAGATGTTTAAGATCTTTTGATTAAAAATGATCCATCTCACAAACTTGATTCTATTGTTTCATGTAGTTTGCAACATGTGTTTTTCGCTTCATTGATGTAAGGACTAGTGATGTTTACAAACATCTTTGGAATTTTGTAGAATCGCAAGGGTTGAGTTTTCCTTGTTCAAACCCCTATTGGACTAGCTTTACAAATCTAAACAAAGATATAAAGACAATAAACAAGTGTGCAACAAACCTAAGATGATGTACTCTAATAGAAATGTTGTCAAATTAATTTTACTCTACAAAATATCATAGTCTAGATGTGCTTCGTAAGAAAGCAATAAGATGTACTAGATATTCTAAATGATCCATTTCCAATTAGGGCTAGTCTTTAAAAACACCACCCTAATGAGTAATTTGGTGCAATTCACACTTTAATCAACTCATAGGACCAATGAAAGGAACAAGAAATGTTTGAATATATATATTTTATTTTGGAACTTTAGGAGTCAAATCTAAAGTCGTGAACTTCATCTAGATTAGGTCCACACTTGTGTATCTAATCTAGGGAATGAAAATAAAATATTTATGAAATTGAGTGAAATCTAGCAATGTGTGCTGATGGGATTTGAGAAAAGATTTTACCTTTCCTTTGCTAACAATTTGATGTTATTATTATTGCCAAGGAACACCTCGATACCATCATATGCTTTATATGAAGACAACCAGTTCTAAAGAGGAGCCATGTGATATGAAGAACCTAAATCAATAAGCCATGATTCATCACTAGCAATGCTAGCAT
>VDFB02077231.1:0-21731 GCA_007258455.2 Sequoia sempervirens
TTTTATTCCTCCAAGGATTCTCCTCTTCCCCATGTGATCATTGAAAAGTCACATCACTCACATGGTCAAAGTCCTACTTTTTGGGGACCTTATCTTATCCAAGGTACTTCTCAACTTCCTTTTTGGGAACCTTATCTTATCCACAAGGTACTCCCAATCATATGAATTTAAAATTCACATTTATTATCACAACACTTCTCTCATTCCCATGGTCCTCTAACTTGTTACCATCATCCTTTTCCCAAGGTACTTGCAAGTACCTCCACATCATTTGTAATCTCTCCACCTCATTTGTCCTTGTGACATTTCATCCTCCACATGGTAAGATGTGAGGGCTTGTGAGTCCTCAACTCACCACAACCCTTCATCTTGCCCATGTTGGAAAAATCTCAACCATTGAATTCTCTAGAGAATTATCCCCCAAATATAGAGGATTTCTCTTTCATTTGGATAATGATGCATTTTCAACTTTCAATCCTTCAACAACATTCAACCAACCATCTTGAATTCAAGTTTAGCCTCCATTGTTGCATATCTTCAAGCTTGCATCCCATCCATTTTTCTCACTTATCCAACTACCCACATTCATCATTTGAATCTACATCAAATCCTCTTCATTTTGAATCCACTTGCATCACATTTTTCCATCAAGGAGCACACAAAATCAACAATCCAAGGGCCAACCAAAGATCAACTTGAACAAAGGTAAAATATGCTCTTCTTTTATCTTTTCTTTTGTTTGAGTTAATGTAGCCCTATCTTGAGGTGTTGAGTGTTGTTTCTTGTCTTTTTCATTTTGTTTTCTATCATTTAGATAGGCTAACAACATCTTGATCATAGAATCTACTCTACTTCGCACACAGTGGCTTGCATTTTCCAATCTTCATGCTCCAACCTTCAATGAACTAGAGGTGAGGAACGATAGGGCTACATTGGGTCAAACTAAACCTATTGGATGGTGGACATGGCATGGGAAGGATGCACCAAAGTTGAGAGTACTTTCCATTCATCTTCTTTCACAGGTTGCTAGTTCCTCTATTGCAAAAAGGAATTGGTCCACATATAGCTTCATCCAATCAGTCAAGAGGAACAACCTTACCTCTGGACAATTGGAAAAGTTGGTGGTTGTACATAGTGCTTTGCGCCTACAGCATCCCCAATCTATTGAGTATCGTCAAACTCTAGCCTTATGTTGGTATTTTAATCCTAAAGATGTTATGCAAATTGAGGAGGATGCACAGGAGGGATTAGTTGGGGTTCCATTGGTTGAGGCAGCCCCTTCTATTGGCACTGATACTGACAGTGACTCAGACTCAAGCTCCGATGGAAATGTTGATTTAGACCTACCATCTACTAATTAGGGACAGCCATATATTTTCTTAGTTTTATGTTTATGTCATTCCATAGTTGAAACTTGGAGCCTTTGGGCATTTTTGTTATAATTATCAAACTCTTATATGATTTGTATGCACATTGATAATGAAAAAGCATTTGAATTTTGTTAATTTGTTTTTCAATGCTCGTGTGAAATCTCAATTCAAGTCTAATGATATGTATTAAGATTATACAATGTCTATGATGAATTCTTTATTAATGTTATGCTATGAACATTTGAAATTTCTCTATAATTTTTAAAAAAATCCTATTTTTATCAATCATACCTTGTCATCCCTAAAAAATGTCCCAAAATTACCACCATACTAAAAACTCATCCTGCCATACCCTACCATCCCCTTCATCGAAACCCCATGGAGCATAGCAATTAACTCATGAGATAAAATTATGTAAGATAGTAATTTTCTTAATTTAATTATTTTTGGCCAATATTTGAAACAATATTGTCATAGAAAATGAAAAATATTAGTATATATATACCATCTTACCGTAGTCTCAACAAATTGTGACAAAAAAAATTATTAATTCTAGACATTTTATGAATTCTAATTAAGAAAGCTAATAAAGTTGTATTGGGAAAAAATGAGAGATTCTTTGTGCAAAGGAAGCTAGGGCACCACATAAATACATTGTATGGAAGATAAGCACTAAAACTAGTCAAATGAAATGAAGAAACTAGTGTTCTCATTCTGACGATAGGATCATAGAAGTTGAAGAATACAAAATATGCATAGTTTTCTAAGAAACTCTTCATTTGGATCCAATGGGTTTTCCTATAGAAATAACTTGTTAAAATGTTACATACCATAAGAGTAGAGGTGTTGAATCATAACTGCAAGCTAAAATATGTAAACCAAGCTTCCTATGTTGTGTTAAGTCTTCATCTAGAGTGTTGTGATGATGTGTATGGAGGAGATACACAAGTTTCAACTGTAATGGTATCCACTACTTGAACAATAGAAGAAGGGAGCTAGGATCTTTTTCACCCACCTTACAATGATGTGATACATTTTCAAATTAGCCATAAATTCATCTATTAACCAATAAAAAACTATTGTTTAACTTTTATTAAGATTTACTATAATTATAACTAAAAAAATCGTATCAAATCACAACTACAGGATGGACCCCATACCCATGAAACTAACAAGAGAAAAATGACCACCAAAAAGTGGCATCAAAACTATAATGAGAAAATTTAAGTAGTAATGGCTACTAAGATGCATCAAAGATCACCAAATCACAAACACTAAACCAAACGAAGGTCAAATTAAAAATCCCAATAGACTATAACATCAACATATGGTAGCATAAGTCTTAAGGAAGCCATGTTACCAAAAATTGCAACAACGTGAGAGAAATGGAATATTTAGAAGTTGTGTACTTGTTGTTGCAATAGACTCCACAGTAAGGGTCACTACAACCATCTACACTACTTAGAAGATAGGGAACTGAAATATTGGCATACATGGAATAGATAATTGCACAACCACCATTAGTGGAGAGACTCAACTTGCAATAGCAGATTGCATCTAAACATGGTAGTGATAAATACAACTCAGTAAATGCTAATAAATAAATTTGATTTTGTGTTCATCAGCAAGAAAGTTCAAAGAAAGTAAAATAAGTTAATAAGATGCTATTTTTTTATAACAGATAGGAAGAGGTGTCTCTCCAATAACAATCTATAATACCTCTTCATTCTAGCAAGATAAATAACCCATAATTAGTTATAATAAAGAGTAAGAGTAAAAAGAATTACCTACAAGAATTATATTGCCTCTATAATTTGCCACTTCCTTTGCTTTGCCTCTTCCCATGCTACCACAAACCAAAAAAACCAATAAACTATAAAAAAAACTAAACAAACCAACAAGAAAAATGTTGGTATGTGGCGACTGATCATACTATACTATACACCCCGGCATGTATCCTTGCCAAGAGAAAAAAAAAATTCTCCTACTTTTTCACGTCATCACCGAAAAAAGGAAAAATCAACGAAAAAAAGAAAAAAAATTGACTTTGTAGAACCCTAATCTGGAAGCTTCTAAACTTGTTATAAGGGGTTCAGATGGGAGTTACAGTATGATGAAAAATGCAATTATTCACAAGATTGTAATAGGTTTTTGCACTGCATAATAAAATCATTAGATGGCTGCGGTTTGGTGGATGTAGCCTAGATTGGGTGAACCACATTAAATTCTTGTGTTATAATTTCTTCTATATGTGTTTTAGTTTCTCTGTTTATTAATTAAATCTGCATTTAATTGTTAGATATCTACCTTCTAACCCTAACACAAAACATATAAAAATAATGCAAAACAAATCACAAATCACTAGCATCTAAAATGATGTGATCTTACCTAATCCTTAAAACCTCATTAGAAAGCATACATGGCAGTGTTATTGATTATGGATATTTTATGGGCATGAAAAATAAGGTAGAAAATTAACGCACAATCTACCTCAACAATTCTTACCTTGACTATACTGCAAACACTATGACAAGAAATTTTCCATTCATATTGTTCTAGATTTTTTGTTACAGCCAAAACTAAGTTCTCTATGAAGTTACCTACAAAGGAATATTACAAAAGGATTTACCTCTAAGCAAAACATAATACTTTAAATTTTTAAACCTGCACTCCTAAAATGAAATTGATGAAATAAAACAATAGTAGTAAATTTAGACAAATAGAACGCAAGATCAAACTAATGAATAAGTTTTATTTTTATTTTTTATATATAGGTTCAGTTGTTCTATGGGTGTTCCCAATTTTAATTAGTCAATAATGCCTTTTAGTTTCATCAAGATGAGCAACCTATTATTTCTTATAATAAAGAGAAAGTGTAAGAAGATTTACCTCAAAGAAGAATTTTACCTCCATTAGTTCATTGCTTCCTTTGCTCAGCATCTCTTTTTGCTACCACAAACAAAAAAGCCAAAAAAACAAAACAAACCAGAAAAAATAGAACAAGCCAGCTAACAGAACAAATTAAAATAAAACACAAAACAAACCACACATGAATAACATGTACCGATAAATGAAGGTGCATGCTCTACAAAACCCTCGGAAAAAAATGCAGAAAAAATGAAAGAAAACAAAACAAAATTACAAGAGAAAGAACAAAAAAAGGAAGGAAACATGATAAAGGAGGTGAAACATTCATAAAAAAGGAACACTATGTAAATCAACTTCAACAAGATGTACAAAAAAAAAAATTGTACAAGTGGCAAATATCCTCGATGAATGCATCCAGATCGTTAGATGGCATGGAGAATTTTCTCCTTTGATGGCAACGGTCTAACTAAATCCCATCAATATCTAAGGTGCCAATGCTTCTCCTTCATTGAGAATGTATAAAACTAGAATCTATCCACTACCTGTACTAAAATTGCTCTTATCAAGATAAAATTACTATTAATTTTGCTAAACTATTTATATTAAAATAATTCTTTTATCAAAATCAAGAAAACAATACCTATGGACTTGTTGAAGCTCTTTCTGGTATACGGACTGCACTGTAATGAAGTCCAATTTACCCAAGTCATATAAGGCAACCCGTATATGAAAATGAATTGTTTTCCATCAAAGCTAAATTACTTCTAATAAGCAAATCAATACTAAAAATATATATAGTTAATACTTGTTAGCACTAAGTTGGACAATGAAGAGTTTTCTAATCATTCAGGTCATATATTATATGGAAATTCATATAAATGGAAGAGCTTAATGAAAAGCTTAAATATTGTTACATCCTTCAACTTATATGTTAAAGGAAAATTCATATATGGAAGAGGTTAATAAAGAACTGAAATAGTGCACATGTATTGATTAAGCATCTTCTATTTACTTGGGTAGAGGATATGGGCTGAGTAATAAAATCTTACCTATAAAGGATCTTCGCTAGCCAAGAATTATCTCTATGGCAAAAGCCTTCTATATAATATCTTGCATCTAGTCTAGGTAAACTCGAATGCAATCCATATTCAATTTGTGGTCCACCTGAAACCAAATAAGATTTACTTGAAAGCTTCTAGAAATATACATTTTTAACAAATGAAGCAAACTATAATCAATATATACAATGAAAGGGCTCATCAGTCATGGCATGCTTTGTATATTTTTAAAATCAACAATATTGAAGCAAACTCCACTCTTAATCAATATATGCCTAGTTAATAGTTGACTAGTTTTTACCTTAAAACTTATAGCAGAAGATCCAATGACATTTCTTGCAAGAGAACAAGAATGCTTTGTTTCGGGAAGATTTCGTAGATAACTTGTTGTGGAGGTTTTTGTTTCTTTCATTATCATTTCTCTGGGTAAAGCTACTTGGGAACATTTGTAGAGACTTAACATGTCTTCAACCCCTCTGTATGTATTGCAAAAAAATTGAAGAACTTTCCTTCCTCATTTTCAAAAAAAATTAGAACTTCTGCAAAAAACATGAACTACTAATTATTTATTTCCATGCAGTCAAATAGAATTTAAGCCATTCAAGTTCAGCAGTTAAGCCTATCTCGATAGAATGCTTAGATAGAATACTTCTATAAGTTTACTCAGACATGGCTAATAAACTTAAAAAACTTGGAATTACATAATTTTGACCATATAGAAGTTAAATCCAATATTGTTTCTCTGTAGGCTCTAAGAAATGTTTGATACATCAAATTACACAGAAGTTAGCCTAAATATACCACCTCTACCTGAAGAGACATCATAGTCATGTAGTCTTAGGATCATAAAGCCCATAGCAATATCATTGACATTTACAATGGTTATCATTTCTTCCTTATCTGATGCCTCCATTATTCAAACGTCTAAACCAGAAAAGTAACTTGCAAGACTGGTGAGACTAATTATTTTTCTTGCAATTATAACTTTAACCTGAATGTGGAACCTTTTTTTCCTCAAATTTCCTTTTAAATAAAGCAAGAAAATGATTAAAAGGAGACACCTGCATACATAATCCAATCACTATTTTATTTTGTTTCTAAAATAGCTACCAATTCCTAGATGTTTAACAGTATCAATAGTGACAGGGCTTTCATACAGATTAAAAGGATACAAACAAGGTATTGTTAGCAATCACAAAGCCAATTAAAACATGAGATAAAATTACATGAGATAGCAATTTTCTTAATTTAATTATTTATGTGGCCAATATCTGAAACAATATTGTCATAGAAAATGAAATAGAATAGTAAATATATAACATCTTACCATTGTCTCAACAAATTGTGACAACAAATTTTATGAATTCCAATTAAGAAAGCTGATAAAGCTATATTGGGAAAAATGATAGATTTGTTGTTCAAAGGCAGCTAGGGAACCACATAACTATGTTGTATGGAAGACAGGGACTAAAACTAGTCAAATTAAATGACGAATTTGTTGTTCTCATTCTAATGATAGGATCATAGAAGTTGAAGAATACAAAATATACATAGTTTTCTAAGAAACTCTTCATTTGGATCTAATGGACTGTGATGTAGAAACTACATTGTTATAACATTACATACCATAAGAGGAGAGGGGCTAAATCATAACTGAAAGCCAAAATACTACAACGAGGCTTCCTATGTCATGTTAAGTCCTCATCAAGAGTGTTGTGATGATGTGTAAGGATATACACAAGTTTCAACTACAATGGTATATGTTGCTTAAATAGTAGAAGAAGGGAGCTAGGATCCTTTTCACCCACCTTACAATGATGTGGTACATATTAAAAATTAGCGAGGCAGTAATCTGTTAACCAAGAAAAAACTGTTGTATAAATTTTATTAACATTTACAAAATTTAGAACTAAAAAAAATCTTATCAAATAACAATTGCAAGATGTACCCCATACCAATTTAACTAATAAGAGAAAAATGACCACCCAAAAGTGGCATCAAAACTATAATGAGCAAATTAAAGTAAGTAGTAATGGCTACTCAAAGGCATCAAAGATCACCAAAACATAAACACTAAAGCAAATGAGGGTGACACTAAAAATCCCAATAGACAATAGATTATAACATCAACATATGGTAGCATAAGTCTTAAGGAAGTGATGTTACCATAAATAAAAATTGCAACAATGTGAGACTAATGGAATATTTAGAAGTTATGTACTTGTTCTTGTTGCAGTAGACTCAATAGTAAGGGTCACCACAACCATCTCCACTGCTTAGAGGAAAGGAAACTAAGATATTGGCACACATGGGATAGATAATTGCACAACCACCATTAGTGGAGAGACTCTCAACTAACAACAACAGATTGAATCTAAACATGGTAGTGATAAATACAACTCAATAAATGCTAATAAATAAATAAATTTTGGGTTCATGAGCAAGAAAGTTCAAAGAAAGTATAATAAGTTAATAAGATGTTATTTTCTTATAACAAATAGGAAGAGGTGTCTCTCCAATTACTTAACAATCTGTAATACCTTATCATTCTACCAAGATAAACAACCCTTTACTTGTTATAATAAAGAGAATGTGTAAGAATAATTACCTAGAAGAATTATTTTACCTCTACCAGTTGTTACCTCCTATGCTCTGCCTCTTCCTCTACTACCACAAACCAAAAAAACCAATAACTGAAAAAAACTGAACCAACTGACAAACAAAACATATAAAAATTATACAAAATAAATCACATATCAATAGCATCTAAAAGGATGTGATCCTAGCAAGTTCTTAAAACCTTGTTAGAAAGCATACATGTCAGTGTTACTGATTATGGATATTTTTTGGGCATGAATAATAGGGTAGAAAATTAATGCACAATCTACCTAAACAATTCTTACCTAGCAACTATAGTGCAAACCCTGCGATAAGAAATTTTTCGTTGATATTGGTCTAGATTTTTTGTTACAGCCAAAACTTGAGTTCTCTGTGAAGCTACCTACAAAGGAATATTGCAAAAGGATTTACCTCTAGACAAAATGAAATATTTTCAATCTTTAAACCTGCACTTCTAAAATGAAATTGATGAAGTCAAACAATAGTAGTGAATTTAGACAAATAGAACACAAGATCAAACCAATGAATAAGTTTTATTTATTTATTTTTATTTTATATAATTTCAATTGTTCTATGGGTGTTGTCCCCAATTTTAATTAGTCAATAATTTCTTTTAGTTTCATCAAGATGAACCTATTATTTCTTATAATAAAGAGAAAGTGTATGAAAATTTACCTCGAAGAAGTATTTTGTCTACATCAATTCACTGCTGCCTTTGCTCTACCTCTTTTTCTGCTACCACAAACCAAACAACAAAAAAACCAAAAAAAATAGAACAAACCAGCTAACAGAACAAATAAAAATAAAATAGAAAAAAAACCACGTATGAACAATATGTACCGATAGACCAACGCGCACACTGTACAAAACCCTTAGGAAAAAAATGAAAAAATAGAAAGAAAAAAAAACAAAATTATGAGAGAAAGAACATAAAAAGGAAGTAAACATTGATAAAGGAGGTAAAACATTCACAAAAAAGCAACACTCTGTAAATCAAGTTCAACAAGATGTACAAAACAAATTTATGCACTAGGTGCAAAGCTCCTTGATGACTACGTTCAGATTGTGAGAAGGAATGGAGAATTTTCTTCTCTAAGGGCAACAATGTAATTGAATCCCATCAATATCTCAAGTGCCAATGCTTCTCCTTCATTGAGAATGTATAAAGCTAGAATTTATCCACCACCTGTACTAAAATTGATCTTATCAAGATACAATTACTATTTAAATTGCTAAACTATTTATATTAAAACGATACTTTTATCAAAATTAAGAAAACAATACCTATGGACTTGTTGAAGCTCTTTATGGTATATGGACTGCAGTGTATTGAAGTCCAATTTAGCCAGCTCAAGATACTTGTGATTATTCATATAGGCAACCTGTATATGAAAATGAATTATTTGCTAGAAAAGTTAAATTACTTGTAATACACAAATCAATAATAAAAAATACAAAGTTAATGCTTGTTAGTGGTAAGTTGGAAAATGAAGAGATTTTAAATCATTAAGGTCATATATTGTATGGAAATTCATATAAATGTAAGAGCTTAATGAAGAGCTTAAATATTGTTACATACTTCTTCAACTCATATATCAAAGGAAAATTCATGTATGGAAGAGGTTAATAAAGAACTGAAATAGTGTGCATGTTATGATTAAGCATCTTCTATTTACTTTTGTAGAGGGCATGGGTTGAGTAATAAACTCTTACCTATAAAGGATCTTCACTAACCAAGAATTGTCTCTATGGCAGAAGCCTTCTATATAAGATCTTGCCTCTAGTCAGGGTAAACTCCAATGGAATCGATATTTCAATTCGTAGTCTACCTGAATGTAAGTTTGATTTACTTGAAAGGTTCTAGAAATATACATATTTAACAAATGAAGCAAACTATAATGAATATATGCAATGAAAGGGCTCATCAGTCATGACATACTTTCTATAGTTTAAAAATCAACAATATTGAAGTTAACTCCAGTCTTAATCAATATATGTCTTGTCGTCAAAACTAAAGAACTTTCCTCATTCATTTTCAAAAAAAATCAGAACTTTTAGAAGAAAATATGAACAACTACTAATTGTTTATTTGCATGTATTCAAACAGAATTTAAGCCATTCAAGTTCAGCAAGTAATCCTATCTCGATAGGATGCTTTGATAGAATACTTCTCTAAGTTTACTCAAACATTGCTAATAAACTTAAAAAACTTGAAATTACAAAATTTTGACTATATAGAAGTTAAATCCAATATTGTTTCTTCGTAGGTTCTAAGAAATGTTTGATACATCAAACTGCACAATACTTAGCCAAAAAATACCACCTTTACCTGAAGATACATCATAGCCATGTAGTCTCAAGATCCTAAAGCCCATAGCGTTATCATTGACATTTACAATTTTATCATTTCTTCCCCTTCAGATTCCTCCATTATTCTAACATCTAAATGAGAAAATTAACTTGTAAGACTGGTGAGACCAATTATTTTTCTTGCAATTAAAACATTAACCTGAATGTGTAATTTTTTTCTCCTCAAATTTCCTTTTAAATAAAATAAGGAAATGATTAAAAGGACAGACCTGTATACATAATTCAATCCCTATTTGATGTTTCTAAAATAGCCATCAATTCCCAGGCGTTCAACAGTATCAATGGCAACAAAGCATGCATGGAGATCAAAAGGATAAAAATAGGGTATTTTTATCAACCACAAAACCAATTAATGTGTGAGATAAGATTACGTGAGATAGTAATTTTCTTAATTTAATTATTTATGTGGCCAATATCTAAAACAATATTGTCATAGAAAATGAAATAGACTAGTAAATATATACCATCTTACCATAGTCCACAAATTATGACAACAAATTTTATGAATTGCAATGAAAAAAGTTGATAAAGTTGTAATGGGAAAAAAAAGAGAGATTCTCTGTGCAAAGCAAGCTAGGGCACCACATAACTATGTTGTAGGGAAGACAGGCACTAAAACTAGTCAAATAAAATGAAGAAACTATATTCTAATGATAGGATCTTAGAAGTTGAAGAATACAAAATATACACAGTTTTGTAAGAAAATCTTCATTAGGATCTAATGGACTGTGATATAGAAATTACCTTGTTATAAGGTTACAAACTTACATACCATAAGAATATAGGGGATAAAGCAGAACTACAAGCCAAAATACTGCAGCTAGGCTTGCTATGTTGTGTTAAGTCTTCATCTAAAGTGTTGTAATGATGTGTATGGATATACACAAATTTCAACTGCAATGGAATTTGTTGCTTGAACAATATAAGAAGGGAGCTAGTGTCTTTTTCACCCACCTTACAATGATGTGGTACATTTTAAATTAGTCAAGCAGTAATTTGTTAACCAATAAAAAACTATTGTTTAATTTTTACTAAGATTTATTGAATCTAGAACTGAAAAAGGTATTATCAAATCACAATTGCAACATGGACCCCATACCCATAAAAACTAATGAGAGAAAAATGACCACCCAAAAGTGGCATCAAAACTATAATGAGAAATTGAAGTAAGTTGTAACAGCTACTCAGACTCATCAAAGATCACCAAAACACAAACACTAAATCGAATGAGGGTCAAACTAAAAAGCCCAATAGACAATAGACTATAACATAAACATAAGGTAACATAAGTCTTAAGGTGTAATGTCCCCTATTTGGAATATTCTGTGATTTTGTCCTAAAACCATAATTTCAACCAAAATAAGAAATATAATACATCATGTCTTGCACACTGAAGAGCACACAGGAAATACTGAAAGGGGAGGGGTGGAGAGGAGGGGGGGGGTGGGTGTTGAATCAATATTTTAGAACTTTTTAAAACTTTAAACCAGATTCATCAAGTAAATCAGAAATCAGAACATTAAGAGCATCATCAAACACCAAGATTACGTTGAAAACCCTTCCGGGTAAAAAACCACAACAAAATATTGCTTTTATTTATCTCCAAAGGGCACCAACCCTAATTACATTTAGTGAGCACCAACCCACCGAGAGTACCAACTCTCTTTGAAGCACCAACCCTCCTTCGAAGCACCAACTCTGAATACACCGAAGCACCAACTCGAATGGTTGAAGCACCAACTCCAATCGTTGAATACAAATCTGCAAAACACTGATTCAAGCAATGGCTTCACATGCACTATGAGGCTCTCAACCACATACACGCTGTTAAAAAATAGACATCTAAAATGCCACATCCTCTGTCTTGCACACCCAAGATAACATATTCCACACTCAAACTGAAAACACCCTTCTTCATCCAGGTCTTCAAATAATCTGAAACACACTGTAATCCACAAATCTTCATATAAGCAAAACACACAATTCCCGACAGCCCGTCACACTCACATAAACTCCTTCACTTGATCAACATAACTCAGCTACTCTTCTTCAGTCAGCTAGTGCACTATGTAGTTCAATGCTTAATAAACTTCACTCAGCTCGAACCTTTTCAAGGATACAAATGCAACCCCTACATCAGATAAAGACAAAAAGCAATACAAAAATAACTCCTTGTTGGCATCACGTCTTCAACCACAGACCTCCCATACACTTCATAATTTCATTTTTTATATCAATTAAAACATTTTAACACATAGGACACACCACCAAGAATCTGAGTGCTACTCCATGCATACTCAACGCTACTCAATCAAGGATATATTAATAATATAATGACTTGCTTATAAGACCGGCAGCCTTCCACACACTATCACAACATCCTATAGGAGCATACTTTGAGTAGTAATGACCATTTATAGAAATCTGACTTCATTTATCAACTCGCATCAGCTCTCTCACACAGCCCACGAACAAAACACAAATCTCACATTTCGATAACAGTTGATTTGCTTACTCCATATCGTTATTCAACAGGGATCTCCATTTCCATCCAGCTCATCCCAATGTTCCCGTTATTACTCTATCTTTTGAATGTGTATGCTCTCTCTAAAAAAAATGTTTTGAATATTCTTTAGAAACCACAAACTCAGAAAAATATGCTTGGCTTCAGTAGCTCTAATACCTTGTGTAAGTTGCGTTCATCTCAAGACAAAAAAGGCATCGCAACTATAAAAGGCCAACTCCACAAAAGCTCAAACCGTCCATAGAGAAAGAAATATGCCAAGGAGTTGTCTAAAGTTTCAACACTACAAAATCCTTTAATAACAGAAGTCGTGTGTTACTTCTATATTTCAAATGGTATTTGATTCTAAAAACTACTATTAAATCGATTCAGGCATCGATTGATAAATGATATTCTATATGCCTCCATTTTCGTTTAATATCCAAGTCGTTCAGATTAAGGTCAAAGAAACAACCGCTTAAAACTAGAGACCTCTCTTATATTCCCAGGCATATACAAATAAAGTGCTTTAATGCTGAAACCGTCGCCTATAAAAGAATCACATAAGCCACCCTTCAAGATGCCATGAAGGCATACACCGTTGAGACTACTGCCACTTATCAACAAGAAGTCACTTCATACATAAAGTCTTCAAGGCTCAACAGGTGTGTATGAAGGAACTACTAAAAGCATTAACCAATGTAATATTGCGATACTCTCTCTTTCAATATATACTTCCAGGTATAAATCTGATTTTAAAAACATTGACATAGAATTTTGTCCTTAGTTGAAATTTGGCATATGTTGACAAGTAGGCTAGTAACTAGCTGAAGCAGTCAACCAAGTAGCTGAGGCAAACAGGGAGGCACCTCAACCAACCACCCAGGTAGCTCAAGCAAGTAGATAGACGGCTCAAGCAAGTCAAGCAGCTCAAGTACATAAGCACACAGCTCAACCTTGACATCAATGACAAACTTATTCCAACACACACAATACTAGTCACTAGAAATTGACATTATAGCTCATAAGCCATGATAATATATATATATGTATTATTAGTCATTAGTAAACATCATGATATCCATGCACATTAGTCACCTCACTATTCTAATTAATGCAATAGTCATTCCAATATGGATTCCCATAATAATCTTATTAGGAATTTGTTGAAATGTTTTACAAATCGCAATCTCAAGATTCGTCACCCTTGTACTGCAAGAGCATGGAAGGTGGACCTCCCTTCCCTCAGTCCACCTTGAAGAATGGTTGTCCTCCTTGATCATGCCTAGGAGCACTAATAAGCCTCCCATCCCACGGTTGTCCTCCTTGATCATGCCTAGGAGCACTAATAAGCCTCCCATCCCACGAGACTTAATCCCCTATGGGTGGCGATAGGGGTGCCATGCTTGATAAGAGCATGAAGACTATCTCCCTTCCACCAAGCCTGAGAGCACGCATATGCCTCCTGGCCCACAAGGCTTAAGCCCCTATAGGAGGCATACTTGATTGCAGGTATGTTGGGCCTTCACCTCTCGTGAACTCGAAAGGTTGACCAGCCTTCCTATTTTGCAATCATTTCTCTATGCTATGAATCCCTTATCACATATAATAGAGGCATGTAGATTATTCACAATTAATCAATAATTTTTGTAAGTACCATTATATATATAACTTACTTCCCAATAATATTCTTGCTAATAATATTTATTCCCATAGATCTCTTATTTTGATTTGTAATTCACTTTTATTTTCCAATCTTCTTTATTCATTCCATATCAATCCAAATTGATCCTTCTCTCAGAGATTTATTCTTTTATATCTCCTAAGGAGGGAGTCACACCTCAACATTGCCCAAAACCTAATTCCATCTCCTAATTAAACTGTCTCTAATTACATACATCCTTTTAACTCCAATTGATCTCACTAGGATCAGAGATTTACATTCTGAGATTTACAGGCCAAGGATCTCCCCAAGGAGTCATACTATGGTGGGGTACATAACCCACTCCTTCTGGTGAATACTTGTCCCAAGCAAATCATGCCAAGGTGTCTAAATATTTAGATTCCAAACTCAACCCTGTGATCTGTAATCTTAAGACATTCTCCTCTCTCCTCGGATGTAATTAACCTTTGGGCTTGAGCATCACTTGCCACAAATAGAATCTCAGCTCATGTTCAAAAAGACGACTCTGACGTCTCATAGTCTCCCACTCCCATGTCCCTTGTAGAGAAGTTGTTAGCATACCTGGCTCACTTGACTGCCAATAAGGTTAATAATATCCTCTAAAGTATGAGGACAATTTATTGTCCAATACTCTTTTGGCTTATGTACTACTATTTCCTAATAACTCTCAACAACAAAACCAAGGGTTGGAAATTGGAAAGATTTATTATTTAAGACAAATTTTCTCTCATTTCATTACCACAAGGATTCAGAGTAATGAATACAAACTCTTGATTACCCTTGTTGCATTTTGTGTAAACATTCAACAAAATTTTCAGGCAAGTTCATTTCTAATGAGGATTTAAAATAATTTATAGGGTCTTTGTAACACTTAACCTAGTCAAACATACTTCAACATATATCACCTTGTCATAGACTCATAGGTAATAAATGACTTGTTACAACCTTCTAAGTATGAATTTCATAGATAATACTCAAGTACAAAATTATTGGATTTATCAAGTCCAATAAAAATGAAAGATGTACAAAGTCTTATAATTAATAGCAAACAATCATCGCCCATGAACTCTTAGTAGAAATTAAATTTATAGATTAGCACTAACATCTAATTCTTGCCCAACTTCCATATCAACTGGAGGTTGCCACTCCTCTTGTACAGATTTGACATATCCCCATGTTTAACAATAGGATGATTTTCATATCTTAGAAAAGTATTGTTTTATTCCACCTAGTTCAAAACAACATCAGTTTTTCCACGAGTTTAAAAATGGTCTTGGAATTTGTGGGTTATGGGCCCACAATGTAATTTAAAATAGACTTATGTAATAAGTTTGGGTTTACCTTGATTTGTATCAAATTTATCTAAGATACATGTATGCCTAATATTGAAGCCCTTGATCTTTAATCATGAATGTAGAGCTACTCTAATCAAGGAAAAGGACTTAGGAGAAGAAGACCCTTGGATGAAATGATCTACTCAAGATATTAAATGTAGAGGTGAATTTGGTCCACAAGACAAAGTTCACTAGGTCAATTTTGTAGATTACAAGGTAGATCCATGCATTGCCCTTGTTTCAATGAGTGTGGAATAGATCATGTTGGGTATGGACATGATTGTACATTATGACCTTGTTCAAAATGAATATAAAAAATTACTCTTTATTAGAACAATTATGTTCCTACCTCAATGAAACTTGATGAATATATCCTACGATAAATCTCAAAACATAAACCTCAATTTATTTTCCAATGGTTCTTTCCAAAAGTTGGCTTGAGATCTCTCTAAGAGTCAAAATCTGTCATTAGATTTACAACAAAAATTGTATGTTCCTAAAGAATTAAGTTTTCTTCATTACATTCTCTCAAAAATATTGTTTTGGCATTTTGAAATTTGATTGAATTTAGACTTACATGTCTATTATTATTTCTAATTCTGAAACATGGTATAATACAGATTGGAGTTGTTGAGCATCCACCTGTACTTCAAAGAAATTTTTGCTTCATTCATCCATTGATTAAACTCATGGAATTCATTAGTTGCTTATGTTCTTAACTATCCTCATGTGTTTCTCGATATAAATGATTCTTAAAAGTTTATTTTGTGTAATTTACTTGTGCATGTTCCATCCTTCCTGTTTTGGCACCACTTGAAAATTTGAATACCAAAATAGTTGTACAAGTTCTAGGGGCATGCTTACAAGAATGAATACACGAAGATTGAGAGATTTGTGGCACATTCCAATGTGGGTATGTTGCATTTATTAATGAATGGAGAAGTTAGATTGGTGGTTAGTTACCTTATTTAGAGATAATTAATGTATTATTACCTCATCATAATCAATTAATGCTAGCTATCATGCACTAGTCCATGACTTAATTGGAGACAACTCAAGTTTGTCTCATAATTTGACAAAGAAAATAGAAGCAAGATGCTTAGTCATTAGATTAGCAAACCACCCTTGAGAAGCATAGTAGATGAGATAATTTTCTTCAAAATCAAATGCTTGTCTAATGTAGTGATGATGAACATCAACATGTTGGTGTGAGCATGATAAACTTTATTATCCACAAATTTCAATACACCTTGATCATCATAGAAAATGTGGACACCGAGTCCTGAGGGAAGCTGAGATCATACAAAATCTTAACTAGGCTTATATTGTTCACAATTCCAGGGAAGCTTCGTTCTTTGACTATAGTGGAAGATGTGTCATAAGATGTTGAAGCTTACTTTTGGTTAACATGATACACGCTAATTTAGACTCTCACTCACTGGCTCAATTGAATGAGTCAGGTTTCAGGGAAATTAGGAGAGGTACATTTTGAATTATCCTCCTATTACATCTGGGATGCATAATGAAAATAATCCAAAAGATTATAATTCATAAAATTACTGTATCTGTGGTAAAAGGCAGTTGAGTACACGAAGAGGGAAATTCTACTGTACTGGAAGAAACGCTAAGACGATTTTAAAATGCATGCTACTAATGTGCACTGAATCGAATCGAAGGTGACGATCACCAAGGTGTACTAACCTAAAAACGCCTTTATAGGTTTATAAACGCGTATCGCTTCGAAAGGCATTTAATTTTTAAATAAACTGTCATTTACTCTTATTCCAATCGTTTTACCAGAGACAACGACTACGATGCGGTTTTGTAAGCCTGCTTGGGAAATACTGAACGCCACCTCCTCCCACAATACACCCACCTCCCAGACTCCAGCTATTGAATTCTATTACCTTTTGCTTCTGTATCCGTTCTTTTGTTCTTTTAATTAGTATTTAAGTTTTGTTTCTTTAATGTGTTTTAGTTCAATTTTTTATAGTTTTAAATTGCATTTAAAAAATTAAAAACATCAACAAAATAAATAACGTTAAATTGTAAATTGAAAAACCATAAAATCTAAACCTAAATTGGACACATTTAACTTAGAAAACTTCAAACCATAGGCTATAAAATCCCCATAGTCCTAAAACTAATTCCATACAAAGGTTAATCGTGCTATCCAAAACCCTAAAACGTAAACCTAAACAATCCAACTTGTATCACTTGATTTCCTCTAATAAGTGAAGACATACTAGCATAGATAATTTTTTGATAGATCAACCTTACTACATCTTCTCTTTATGCACTAATAGAATTACATTTTAAATTTTATACATGGGGAAATTTGTAGGAGTTAAATAATACCTTGGGGAAGAGGATAAACTATCACCATACATTATACAACCAAAATACATTAAAGATAAAATTAAAAAATTAAACTAATATTTACAATACTAGCTTATACCTATGTAAGAGGTTCATAAAATATAAAATAGTTACAATGAAAAGCATCACCTTTCATACACAATGATTAGGTGGATTCAATACAATTGATGTCATCAACCAAAAATCGGAATAAGGTTAAATCTAACCAAAATCTACATATCTTTATTTATATATAAGTACTGATAAAAAAAATAGTAAAACTTACCAACCAAGTACTACCACTTGTGTGTCTCAATGTTGAAGGTATACCATACATGTATGCTTATCATTAAACTATTATTTAAAGATTATCATTGATATACAAGAAACAAATAATTTAGTATATTTAATATTTTATTAAAAAATGTATAGCTAACGACTTTGAAAGCCCACATGATTATGTGATAAAGTGCTAACAAATGAAGTGCTAGTAAATGTTATATTTATACTCTAACCCTTGAATTTTATAATATATATAAATTTTTATCTTATTGGGAAGATCTTTCTAAGTTTTATCTTAGAGACCTCTCTCCCCTTAGGTGAGCTAAAACTAGAAACCTTCCTTAAATTCCCTTTTCCTTCTTCCTAAGTCTACACACTCCTTGCATTTATAGTTCCTCTTCATTGATACTCTCTACCTACTTATACACATATATAATATGCTTGGCCAAGTATTCTACCTAGATGCACTCTTTGTATGTATTTCAACCACTTCACTAAACTTTGCAAAATATTCAAGGCTACATTCATATAGAACTTGAAACAATGTCTTACTATGCTCTAACTTGCTAAATTGTTGTAAGAAAATTTACCATGTGCATATACTAAGTCTGACTAATTTGGTTTGTCACCAACTATAAATATTAGTAAATAGCCCAAAATTCCTATTCATCACATCAATATTTTTATTTACACTAGGATGATAAGTCAAGCTAAGATAAAACCACTCAACCTATTTTTTTTCAAATTAGAGCTGCAATTTTTAATAGCCTAGTATTTTCCCCTTTAATATCTTTGGTTCCCTCAAGTACCCATCATTTCTATGAGATCATAGATTTACTAAAATGGGTCTCTTGGTTAACTTGTGAAATTCAAGTCATGCTTTGCCTCCCCTCATGTCTTCATCATATGCCTAAATTGTCAAATCAAATAAACTCACATGTATGAGTATGATTGACCCTATTTTTAGCCTATGGTGATTTTTTATACTTTCCTTTGCTAACACACTATTCCTCCATTATTCTCCATTTGCACATTTTCTTAGGTTTCCTCTAAGTTCTTTTATATATTTCAGTTTTCAAGTTTTTCCTTACCCAAGTATCTTGCCAAGAAGTTCTCCAAACTTTTTGTTCCCTGTTCAATATTTTTACTATGTTTAATTTCCTGAGATTTCGTCTACCTCTATGCCTCTTCATCGATTCTTGTGATTTTTGCTACCCTTAACCCCATAGTGTGCATAAGGTTATAAGTAGTTGGTTTGTGGCTACCTTAACTCTTAGTTAAATTATATGATTTAAATCATAGTCTTATTTCTAGGTAATTAAGTTAGTGTAGATGAACATTATTCTTAGGTATCTAAGTAAATTTAAGTGAAAACCAATGAATACGTAGGGTACATATGGGAACTAGTGTTTTGTTTATTATCAATAAATTTACAGAAAAATCATAAGAGCAATAGGGATGAGAAGATAAAAATTGAATAAAATTGACAACAATAATTCTCACTACATTCACTAGATTTGGTTATACCACCATATTCATGTGCATTTGTGAGACATAACCCTATGAATAATTCAATAATACAAATCTCACCAATTTATTCAATGTACATTTATTTACATTTATTACAATCCTTTATTTATTACCAAGATAAGATAATCCTTTGTAAGACAACAAGCATGATCCTTTGATTCATCCAAAACTATCAAAATACACTAAATTTAGTAGAGTTCGACGTAGAAAATGTAGATGCATTCTATGATAAAAATTATTTCTAACCCTTACACAATTTTTAAAAAGAGATGTACATAGGAACTAGGTGTCCCAAAATTTAAGGATCTGAAAGAGTTTAGTTGAAACTTAACCCTAGGTGACTTGCTCTAATTGGAAAACTAATTGAAAATTAATTTAAAGCCAACTAAGAACTACAAGATGAGTGGGAAATCCCACACCATCTCAATATTTATCAACATCTATGTTGATTTATTACATTTATTTAAAAGAATAAAGAATGCGCAAAGTAATTTAACTAGTACCTAAAAATACTTCGAGTCTATAAAGTTATTTGAAAAGATATTAATAAATTCATTTAAATCATTCATACTAGGGCCATTTTGATACTTAAACTTAATCCTCTAAGAAAATGTAGATTCTTCTAAGTTCCCTTCTAGTTCATCAAAATCAGCCACCTCAAGATTCTTGGAATTTTTGAATATCTTTTTTTATTTTCATCATTCTTTCAATATAATTCTTGGATACTGACTCATGCAGTGAATCTGAAAATTATTTGATCATCTTAGTAGTTGAGGTTACCATTTATGTTGTCTCCTAGAATGTGCAAGAGAGGTCTTCAATGATTTTCAATATTTTTCATCACTTACATTCTACTAACCTTTTGTTTTTATTCAACTCTCATTTATAGTTCTTAAGTGACTATTGGTTTCTATTCAACTCTCATTTATAACATGAATTTTTAATGCTATGATTTTTTAATGTTATAAATTGAATGGTTTTCAAATGAAATATATTTTGAATTTGTGCATGTTCAATGTGATTTTTAAATAACTTTCAAATTGTGTGCATTATTTAATTAGTTTGTTGATATATATTTTTTAATTGTTTAACATGCAGTTGCCATATCATTTCTCGAATGGATCCACTTTTCACTTTAGAGGATTTCATGCCTAATCCAAAAATCCCTATAGATCCTGGTGCACATCCCACCCCACCACATGAGGATATGCCTAACCCACCTCCGCATTCTCCACCACCTAACCCCCCACCCCCTCCTCCATTTGACCAAAATCAACTAAGAGAGAATATTCGAGCCAACTTAGTTGTCATTCAAGGAAACATAGATCTCATAAAAAATGAGACTAGAATCCCTCCACATCTCGCATGGTTTGCATCTACAATGCAAACTATTGTCGATTTTGTTCGATCTATCGATGCAGACCTAGATAGGTTCCATCAATGGAGAGAAGAGAGGAGACAATTCTATGCAGATGGGTTGTCATATAAATAAATCAATGACCTAAAAATCACTAAACAAGCTATGTGCCAATATTTTGTGAACCCCCAAACAAACGAACCAATACCACCCACAAAAAAAAGAATTTCAATTTTATGGTGTAGGCACCCGTAGATAGCTGCAAATTTTTGGGAGAGATGGTGGATGGTGTTTGATACTCCACCACATGGCAACAGTGAGGTGCCCTTATATTTTTTGAAAAAGTTATGGGCTGAGTTTGAGTTGGGTAAAAAACCCAACCATTTTGATATGAGGTC
>VDFB02077231.1:21831-59960 GCA_007258455.2 Sequoia sempervirens
ATTAAGGGGAGTAGATAGAATGACTTGAAGGGATGCAAGAGGGTGGATTAAGGGGAGTTGAGAGAATGGGTTGAAGGGATGTAAGAGGGTGGATTAAGGGGAGTTGATAAAATGAGTTGAAGGGATGTAAGAGGGTGGATTAAGGGGAGTTGAGAGAATGAATTTAAACCCCAAGGGGTGTTGAGAGAGTGACTTAAGGGGATGCAAGTGGATGGATTAAGGGTAGATATATGAGGATATTGATTGAGGGGTCCTAAGAGGATGAATTAAGAGGTGTTGAGAGAGTGACTTAAGTGGATGCAAGTGGACAAATTAAGGGTAGATATATGAGGGTATGGATTATGGGGTCCTAAGAGGATGGATTAATGGTAGTTGATAGAATGACTTAAGGGGCTGCAAAAGGATGGATTAATGGTACATAAGAGGATGACTTAAGGGGTTTTAAGAGAATGGCTTAAGGGGATATGAAATCAATTATAAAGTATCAATTAAATGTATCTAGAACTATATATAGTTACCTGTCTCTAGATTGAAATTCCATTGTAATATATGTGCATCTCCTCTCTTTTTTGTAAAGCATCTAATTTTGGGAGACCTGAAACAAAAAATGATATAAAACTTTAATTAGGAAATGATTAAAGACAAATATATATATATATATATACAATTAAATATATATACTAGATATACTTACCAATATTTATTTACTCTATTGTACCATCTGCATCCTCTCTTTTTTGTAATGCATCTATGATTGTCTCATGATCATCCATTGAAATTGTCCATAAAACTTTATTAGCAGGCCTCCCTTGATATCTAACTAGTTTTATATTGGTTGCCAAAATCAAATGTGAATAATGCATAATCTTCTTGTGTCTTTCATAATCTTCAAATGCAGGCAAGCCATTCTTTCTCATCAAATATTTTCGAAGCCAGGTGCCAACAACAACCACTGAACCAGTTGGATACTCAAAGTTGTCATCATCCACTCTAGTATGTACCAACTTATGTTTTCTCTCAACACATCTAGCCAACCAGTACTCTGTCTGCTCTTCATTCCCTTGAGGTGCAACAACAGCATACACATGTCCTGCAAAAATAAATACAAAATTCAATAAAAAGTGACTTATATTTAACTCATATAAACATGCATACATACAAAATTCAACTCAATAAATAATGTACCTTCTTGTACAAGATCTGAAACATGATCATAATCATCAGATGCGAACACTTGATTATCTTCAATTGTCATTTCATGTTGAACATGTGTCGATGTAGGCGTTAAAGCTCGTTGTTGCCATTGTTCGACCCATTCCATATTTTCACATGCCTGTCAATCACCTACAATACAAAATTGACAATAGCATGCCAACTCCCTTGTCCATATTGTCCATGTGTTTGCATTCGAACTCTTAAATGAATGCCATTTTGCACTTCCATTAATTGTTTCACAATCCTGTCGAGAAAAAATATCATTTTCTTCAACTAACCAAAAGAAGCATCGAATTATTGATTTCTCACTTGTTCTTGTAGATAATTTGGTATTGCACCAATCTACAATTGCACGTGCATTTCTAAATTTTGCAGCATCCTCAAATTTTAGTTGCTCTCTAGCAAGAGCTCTTTTCACACATGCACCTGCTCCATCGTGTTCTTCCTTACCATGACCAGCTTCAAAAAAACTCCATATGTGTTGGATATTATTTTCCTTATGAACTCTACATAGCCAATAAAACATTCTAGCATTTTTGAATTGACCCGTGCAATTATCTAACCATATGAGATGTTCTAGCATTTGAATTCCTCTCTCTTTTAAATTTTTATAAAATATATCAAAACAATATTTTACAAACTCAGATGAATGTAATCGATTATCACTTACATAAAAATGGTACTCTCTCAAAAAAATTCTATCATCTTTTGTACTATCTTCAGCATGTCTATAAACAATGTGAACAAATATAGCTATTTGCACTAAATTATAATATTGTGATTGAATTTCTTCTTGTGGAGCAAGAGTATAATTTTTAGCAAAATCAACAATTGACAATATAGTTCCAATTGGAAATGTGTTTTTACATAAACGAAATTGATTATCAAGCCAATGACCATTCTGAGAGTGTTGAACATATTTAGGTACAAACTTATCTTTAAATTCAGTAATAAAAGCATGCACACTAACTTTTTCCACAATTACCTCAACAAGTTTTCCAATTTTACCATCTTTTAAAGAATACTCAATATTTTTAAATATTTTTACATCCACTAATTTTTTTCCAAATTCATCTAAACTACTTTCATGCATACATTCTCCTAATAATGAAAAGTTACCACATCTATCGCATTCTCCAGAAATGCATCCTTTTAAAAAAAATGAGTTTCCATTTAAAGAGGGATTACAAAACAAACCTGCTATAAAATCTTTGATTCTTTCAGGTGGCATATTAATACCACAAATGTCCTGCATAATTTGGTTAGCATGCAAAGTGCATCGTATATATCGAAATATATCATAATAATAATGAAATTGTACATGAGTTTTACAACAACAAGAGATTCGTTGCTTATTAATTCTAACATACCAAGGTTTACACTTTTTGAATGATCTTTGACTTATGCTAATATTCAATGGTAAGATTGAAGCATCTAAAAAAAAATTATATAATTCAGTTTGAGTCATATCTAAGAAATGCTTTGGATGAGGTTCACGAATTTTGGAGCCCACCCTTAATTTTAAGACATCTCTAATGTTAGGTGATACTCTTGTATTATCATACCAAAAATTTTCGATTAAAGATTTAATTTCATTAGTTAATTTCATGTCTGATCTTGGAAATCTACCACTAAAACTCCAACATTGATTAATAGGATCATTTTCAATACTTTCTCTTCTTTTAGCAGCTCTTATCAAAGTTCTAGGATTTAAGTTTATACATTTACTAATCTTAACATTCTTTTATTTGAAGTTGTTTTATCAACTAGAGCAGTTGTTATTGCACGGCGAGCCGCATTCTTATCTTTTGATCGACTTTTCTTACCAATAACATCAATAGCATTAGCAACACTAGATATGACTTGTTCTACTGAATCGTCTTTCTTTTTTGGTTTTACAAAAACACCTAATTTTTTCATCACTTTTCTCATCTTAAACATTCTCATCCATTGCACCATGAGTTGACATTGGAATCCTAATTTCTTTCTATAAAAAAATATTTTATATATTTTATTTCCATAATTTCTAATTTGTCTTGAAGAAAATTTACCATGAAGGTTATCTAGCACATTTGTTTCAATTGTAAAAAAAACATTTTCACCTTCATACATAGATGGAGTTTCATTTTCATTCACACAAGGGGTTTCATTTTCATTTTCAAATGTAAAAGGGATTTCATTCTCATTTACATTCTTTTTTTTTTATTCAAGGGGTAAACGCTTTTGACCGGAGCTATGAACCGGATACAATCATTCAACAATACCACCCCAATGGGGTTTGAACCTTGGTGGCAAGAACAACAATGCCACCTATAAACCATCACACCATGCCAATACCAGCATTCTCATTTACATTCTCATAAGATATAATTTCATCATTTTCTTGTTTCTGCATTGTTTCAACCCTAGTATTATTGATCTCGTCAATTGTGTATCCAGCTTCTTCTAAACAAGTAATATCAATATTATAAAAAGTTGGGTTTGAACACATACCTGGATAGATTGTTTGAATAGGTGCATTTTCCATATCATTGGGAGGTGGATTTGAAGACACACCCGAAGTTGTTTACATATCATTAAAAGTTGAAGTTGAAGGCACAGTTGGGTTTGTCTCCATAATTGCATTTTCTTCCATATTCACCATTTCCACATTTGCATCATTTACATTCATTTCATCATTCATGGCTTTCTATTCAACATTCTTGGAACTAGATGCTTCCAAATCTTTCATTTGATGAATCCTTTATCTCCTTTCCCTTTGTCTTTTTGCCTCCTTATCTTTATTTGTTTGAATTTCTTCGAGTGTCATTACCTTTCTACATCTTTTTCTTTGTCTTTTCTTATCACCCATGGTTACCAAACCCTCTTTGATGACAAAAACAATAATTCAAGAAACCTATTTTAAAATTGCCACCTCCTTAAAATATTCAAATTAAACTATGTACTATGAAGATCATTTTTTCTATAAACTCTGAAGTACAAAATCATCATGAGTACATCCTAAAATTCACTTTTTCCAAATCTTCTTGTAAAAAGTTCTTGCACTTGATTCCACTTCAGAAAATTTAACTTGCACTTTTTCTCTTCCAACAATTTGAATAAAATATGCCCTGCACAAGACAAATTTGCAATAAAAAATGCACAAAATGACACTTTCGGACCGTACTACAGAAAAAGAATGTTGCAGGAAAATCGTGTTTTACCAGTATTTTTCAAATTAGGGAAAACGGCTATTATAGAAACTCGTATGCGTTACAATCTCCCAACGGCCAAAACGTAACGCGTATGCAATATGAAACGCGTACACGTTTCATTTAAATAATGTGTACGTGTTTCTATAACGCATACGCGTTATTTAAAAGTTGATCTCCCATACCAAATCCAGCGCTGGTTTTATGCTTGGGAAAGGCTTGGCAATCCGAGCCTTAGCTTTTGACCTGCAACTAAAAAACTAAGGCAGATTGAAAAAGAATGTCCAACTTTGACAACATAGATGATGGACTTTTTTTCTGAATGAGTCTATAAAATTAAAACCCATTAGAGAACACAATGTCTACTTTCTAAATATATAATTTTTGTTAAAATTGGATTACGTTTGCTATTTTTTAATTAATTTCTAAGCAAACTAGGCCTTAAACTTGAAATATCAGGTTTTTTTGGTTTTTTAATAACTTTGTATTGGTTGAGTTTCTTGTAAAAAAAATTATATGGGACCAAACTTCAGACAATTCTCTACACAATGAAAAAAAAAAGAGTCAAAAAATGTTTTGTTTAGGTCCAATTATGTTGTCCGTACACGTTGATTTGAAAAAACATCAATTAAGGCCAATAAAAAATTAATTAAAAAAATATATTCAACCAAAAATTACAACAAAAAAATTCATCCCAACTTCATGTTGTTAGCTCTCTTTTCCTAAAAGTATTTAGCAAAATAATTTTATTTGGATCAAAAAGTGTTGTCCGTACACCTGCTTGGTATGGTAAAAAAACAGGGACTTTTAAAAAGTGGTTTTTATAGATCCTTATCAAAATTTAATTTTTATAAACTGGGTATTTTAATAATTTACATATTTGGAAATTAGATTCAAAATTCAAAATTTTATATTACTGGCCTTTTTTTAAAATTCATTGTGGAAGTGCCTCAAATTTTCAGTCCAAGTATGACAAATTCAGAAAAACAGCAAAAATATTTCCACTTTTTGAGTTTTTTGTGTACCCAACTTCTTGCATCAGCCCTTCATACATATGCATGTAACAGAAGAAAGATTCAAATCTTTTCTGGACAATAGAGTAATCTTTATTGAATATATAAGTGTACATTATCTCACACAAGTCGTGAGATTGACTTAGCTTATTCAATACAAACAACAAAAAAGAATATACATGAATAAGTAAAAGAAATGTGCATATAAAGAAGGAAACCAATCGTTGCCTGTGAATGACTGGTTCTGATGTGTCATCTTGTCCTACTATTGTCCCGAGTTGCATTTGTCTGTCCTAGTTTCACGTTGCTCCTTGTTCCTACATTTGACATAAACAATGATGTTAGAGCTATGCTCTAAGCAATGAAAAGTTTCTAGCTTTACATGAACAAATACCTATGCATATATATATATATATATATATATCTGAATCTGCATTAAATAGGCATGTGTATCCTGGATGTCCCAGAAAACCATTGAAGTCATCAAAAACATCCAAAATATGTATTTATTTCACAGTTAATATGTTTGCTTCATGTGCAAAGACAAGTGCATTTGTGTTTTTGATCTAATCTAATAAATTTTAGCACATGGGATAAATGTGGCTCCTACAAGGGTTGAGCCCAACGTGCTAACATTCCAAGTTTTGATATGATAAGCTTGTTAAGCTTTCCAAAACATTATGATACAATCAGAGATAAGTTTATCTTTCTTTCATAGCAGTGTATATGCTATATTCACTAATACAAGCAATAGAGATATGTACAATGGAATCATAATGCTTTAGAGAACTAAACAATATTATTCATCAATCATGGAATGATATTATAAGTTTACAAGCATTGACTCATTTAAACAATCAAAGATCATAAGGACAGTTTAGCTTGTATCCAAGATGAGATTGTGCATGATGTCATAGCCGTGGGGTTGAAGGACAGTTTTAGTGTTGCAACTTCCAAAATCCATGATGCAAGGAATCATTATAATGATATTATTGGTAAAGGATAAAAGGATTGTTCTTTATAATGCGAAAGGACAATAAACTTATAAAGGATAGTCAGTAGCTTTGAAAATGTTCATATAGTTTTATCAAAATTTGTGTTTGAAATGACTCATTTTCCAAGATTGAAAATGAGATCTTCATAAATGTGCCATACAGTGGAGGATTTTTTCTATATGTATTTGCCTTGTCAAACATAAAAATGAAAATTAAGAGAAGCAACAGTGAAGGTCACGAGTTTAGATAACCCAAGTGGGTTTTTCTCTTGTGGGATAAAAACCCTAACAGCCATGGAGTTTTGTCTTTTGTATTTATGAAAAAGACCAAAATGAGGAGATCCATCTGGGGTTTTACATGTAGTCATCAAATACAGTGTGAGGAAAAGAGTCTTAAGCTACAAAAATTCATAAAGCAAACCCTCAATATTTTCCATGAAATTCTGGTTTGTAGCCATGATAAATAAAATGCACAGGGGAATAAGAATATTCATTGTTTTGTGTATAAGAAAAGTGTTTGTTTATTCAATTCAAAATCCCATTTTAGAAACTCTCTTATTAGTGGAGCTATTTTCCAAAGAATGAATGCTAAAATAAAATCCCGCAATAAATAGCTAGTTAAAGTCAGAAAATGAAGATTTAAAGTCATGGCTTGTTGGGATTATGAACCCTCGACTCAAAAAATGAGTTTTTGAGTCGAATGGGTAAAACCCAAAATATGTAAATGGAATCTCAAGCGCAGAAAAATCCCAAACCAAGTGGAGGCCACAAAATCTTTGGAGGAAATGAAACCTCTATAATGTCTTTGTTTGAAGATTTAGAGATTACAAAGTCCAAAATACATAAACAAGAGGGTTCCATGGTGGCCACAGTGAGTACATCAACAGAAAAAGTAAAGCATATAGCATACATAAGGGTTTCCAAAAAAGACTCAAATACAAAAAAAACATGGCAGCCATTAAAATCATCTGGTTTTAGCCTATGAAGAAAGAAATCTCCTTTTAAAAAATCAAGGTTCTAGAAGAATATATGGCCATCAAAAGTATGAATATTATTTTTAGACCATGTAAAAGCAGTCAAAGAGAAAAGGTCATTAGAAAATGAGTTACCTGACTTAATGCTCGAAGATCTATGAAGTCCCATGAAGAGCTTTGTCTCCAAAACCCTCATGATGGACCCACGGCCAAGCATAAAGGAGACACAGAAATAAACAAGTGAATGAGAGCAAATAAAATTGGCTACATGAGTCGTGGCCATGGAAGGCTTGTATAAAAAAGAATCAAGTCATATTAAAGGTATTTTGTCAAAGTTACTTCTAAAATTTCTTACCACTATGTTTCCATGGAGAAATTGATTGATTTTTGTACAAAGATGCTTCTATAACTATGAAGATCCACCATGAAAAGCCTGTAGAGAGCTCTGTGAACAAACCATCGTCATTGTCGGCCAAGCTTCTTCATGAAGCTTCGAAGTCCAAGTAAAATGAAATTTCATTTTATTGACTTTTAGGGCTTCATAATCCTAAATGTCAATAGAAGACTTTGGCATTTTGCCTTATCTTTTAAAAAATCAAGTGCCAATTAATATATGACCCCACAGCTACATTGGCGTAGTATTGCTTTAGACAAAAATGTTCATGCCTTGTGTTTTTTAGGAAGACTTGTGATATGCTTATGAGATATAAGTGCCACATCACACCTTTAGTGGAGTCTTTATGACACATGTATGCCACCTCACCTTGGAAATTATATCGCTTATGCTTGTACGTACTATTAAAGCTATTGACTAAGTTTTATTTGCATGTGTTTCAATTGTAAAACACGTGATTTTAAGGTGTAATTATAAACCTTAAGTCATGTTATTATTAAATGCAATAAAGATGACTTCGTCGATTGAGGGGAGATAAAGATATGCTTTCATTTATGCTCTTACAAGCATCTAGGGAGGTTATTTATTGTTTTCCAACATGAGGAGGAGATGTAGGGTGTTGTTATCACTTTGTGGAAATAATATAGGCATGTTTGCTCAACTTGGAGCATTTTTAGCAGTGGTTACGGTTTGATCAAGTCATGCTTGACTTTTTCACCTATTATGAGCCCTTTTAGAGAAGATTTAGGTGCTATATTCTAGGCTTTTTGGGGGAATCCAACCCAAGGTGAGTTCTTGAAACTTTTTTGGTGGAACCACTTGGGCTTTAGCTACTTAATCACTTGTGTAACTCTTTTTAGAGTTAGTTCGAATTATGCAGTTTGAAAACATTGTGACTTTTAGAGTCCTTTGCTACAGTATTGGCATTTCTTTGTAACTCAGCTCTTTGGATATAAAATACAGAAGATACCTTGTTTCTTTTTTATTAAGAAATTCATTCCTTCTTGTTCTTGCAGTCTTGTGCATGGTAAATGATTGATCAAGCTCTTTGTGAAATTTCCAGCTTTCCTTCAAGCTTTATCTCATGAGTTTTTCTTTTTTCTGCAAATATGAGTTTATGCAAGTTACTAATTGTGTTTAAGGAATACATGTAACTTTTCAATTGTGAAGAGTATCTTCCTTTTGTTGGTTTATTTGTATTTCAACCTTTTAGTGAAATATTTATGTAGAAACTTACTGCAATAAGTTGTGCAAAAAAAAAATATTTCTTATCAATTTGTGTCAAGTGTTTAAATTTCTAAGTTTCATTATCCATCTTAAAGTTAGGTGTATCACCATAGGAAGTAGTGTTTACCAGTTCTTGTTTTATTCATTTTTAGCATTCCTTCTCCCTTTACCTTACAGAAATCACTAGTCTAGGTGATATTACCAGCTAAGAAGTTAGTCTTCTCTGGAGGTTGACCTCTGCCTACAAGTAACCCATAGCTTTAGAGGTCTTCCCATGTTACACTGAAATAATGAATTTCATATTCAACAGGGTGCAATTTCAATAGATAACAATACACACAGAAAGTATAGCTACTAGTTTATCTCTGAGTATCAATTGATTTATTCCAATCATAATTTGTATACCTTATCAACCTTAAATTTTATGTACTCTGATAAGGGTACTCTAATAGGGAATTTTGTCATATCCCCCAAGATTGAAATAATATAATAACCATCATACTTTAGTATTAGAATATGAAATAATAAAAATACAAATAAATAAAATATCAAAAATAAAATAATGGATATAATCTAAGATATCTTTATAATTATAAATATCAAATATAGCAACATAAATATTAAATACCAAAATAAATATATACCACATTAACATTAAATATAAAATAATAGAAAGCAAGATGTAATTACCAACAACTTAAATATCATTCGGCATACATCTTAAAACACCCATGTTAATTAGTAAAAGAGCAACAAATGATTGGTTGACCACACTTGGTAGGAGCATCATATATAAATGGCCAACCCGTTAAAGAAGATCAAAATAAATTAATAGAATTGCATATATTAGACTAAAGGTGTTGTGATTTATATACTGCTTATAATTATAATATGGAAGGTAGCGACTCCTAATAGAAAGACAATATTAATTATTACTAGGCAAATAGATTCAACAACGGTATTCCAAAGGTCATCTACTAATCAAAAAGCAATGATTAAAGGTAGCAGTTAGTGTATACAAAAAGGTGTGATTGCCACCATAAGGCATGTCCCTTGATATCATCGAGGATATTTAAGGGTGGAGGCTTCTAAACAATGGGCATCGAATAAGGAAAGAAGAATATATTTTGTTAGGGAATTATATTCTCTGAAATCTAATCAGTAGTTGGCTAAGGTAAGTGTCATCATAAGTTTACATAAAAAGGTTGATAATTATTTATATAGGAAATAAGAATTATTAAATACAATTATGAATTTAGTTATTAATGAGGATCAAATATATTACTAATTTAAATAACAGTAGATGCTTTATAAATATATTTAAATATATTATGATTGACAAATATATTCAAATATATTAGGATTGATGAATATATAATTGATGGATGATAAGTATATCTAAATAAGGATATTTGATAAGTACATTAGGCATGTGGATAGCAAAGATATATATATATGTATAATATTTATGATTGTCTAATAATGATGCTTGCAGCAATTATTGAGCCTAATAAGTAATTATGATTCTTTATGAATGAATAGATTGTATATATATTTATGATCAATCAAATGTAAGGTTGAAGGGAGCAAGTTAGGAGGATGTTTGTGTGCATCCCATGCTAAGCATGCCACTCTGAGAGTGGAATTTCCTTGGTCGAACATTCCTACCGCTTAGGGCCAAGGGGCGGGTTGTCTTGGCCAGATGCTCGTGCTCTTGGTCTTAGATGCGTTGCATAGTTTACAAGCACCCCTTTCAAGGTTCCCCTATCAAGCCAAACTATTATTGATTCTCAAGATGGATTCAAGGAGTCTCAATCATAAGGAGGATGGACAAGACGACATGGATAGGAAAAGTAGGTACAAGTGTATCCACTAAGTACGCCACTCTGAGGGAGGAATTATCTTGGTTTGGACATTCTTTCCGCTTGGTTCCAAGGAGTTGGTTGTCTTGGTCAGACGCTCGTGCCCTTGGGCTTAGATGGATAGCTTTGGGAAAACTTATCATGTGTCTCATCCAAGTCCCATTATGATTAGAGCTTCCACAATGCATTATGGATATTGGTAGTTATGGAATGATTAAATAGATAAGGCATTTATAATTTTTTGATCATATCAAATTATATTCCCAATATTATCTCACATGATTAAGGACCTAAACCAAGATTTATCTTGTTTGAAGCATTTGAGGGAATTGTGGACCTACGAGGAGCGGAAACAGGGTTGGGGTCATCCTCTAAGTACACCACCCCATGATGGATGGCTAAGGCCTACCACATGTGGGCCAAGAGGGGTGTATTGTTGGCAACACAAGGGAAAACAACTAAGAGGGGGGCTGAATCAATTGTCTCAAAAATTTAAACTTATCAAACTTATTAACCTTATTCTTAGATTTGATAAATAACAATGAAAGCATAAACCATCAATACATTAGAAATACACATAACACCAAAAAAAATTACGTGGAAACCCTGTTAGGGGAAAAACCATGGTGGAGGTTAGTCCACAAGATTATACACTGTTAAAAATATAAAGAATAAAATGGGGAATGCACATGCATTCAGGTGCACTGCCTAGAGCTCACTACTCAAATACAACAAGGAAGACTCACTTCCTTACAAAAGAATTTGGATTACATCCACAATATTTTCAACTGAGAAAATAGCATTTGCTAATGCCTTCTTACAATTTTGGTTAAGCACATGAACACTTGTTCACACTCTGCTTCTTCCTTCGAATGATTAGGAAATTATTCACACATCTCATAAACCAGCACACCTTCAAATAGAATAAACAATTGCTTATGTATATCTGCAACAAAAGATTACACCGCTACATGTCGGCCTCAACAAAATAATAAAACATTTGCAAATTGTCAGCCCAAAACAATAAATAATTTTCAATGTGAATCAACCAAGGTTGGCCACAACATAATGAAGACCCAAAACAAAATTATCGAATATGAAACACCTTCAAAAATTATTCCTCGAAGATCCACAACACGCTGCAACACCTTGTCAGCCATGAACATGAAAAACATGAACACGCAAGACAAAATCTCTAATCGCGAGCACAACAATCAATGCAAACGTGCAACATAGATAGAGAACGATCTAGAAACATCCACAACCATCATGAATCACTAGAGAAGCATCCGCAACAACTGAACTTACTAGAATCACATCATCTCCATTCAGGAACACCAACTACAGCAAGAGAATGACTACCAGAACACAACTGCTCATAACTCAATCAAATCTTCATGTGGATCTATGAAACTTAACATGGGTACACTAGATATACTCGAAAACAAACCCTTTAATCCACAACCATTGATCATCAACATACTGATCTAACCAACAGACTGAACTTCACTTCACCACAACCTACAACTTATTTTATTACAATTTTCTCAATATCTTCAACATATACAACCTTTAAGACATTAATGCCAATAGTGTTGACATCAATGACAACCACATATCAGCAACACAACCACAACATCCAACAATCTCCCCCTTTGGCATTGATGGCAACACATGACATGAAAAATACCATCAACGCAACTATCTTTAGCACTTACACCCCCTTAGGTTTTGACTCTTTTCTCCTCAACTCTTTCACACAACTCTTCTCCCCAGATAATTCACAGTTTTTCACATGACTCTTCTCCCCCTTTGACATCAATGACAAAGATCTCTTTTCTCCACACAAACTTTGAACCACATATCTAAACATCTGACTACTCCCCCTAAGTAGCAGCCACCACAACATCAATCCGGATCAAGACATGACTATGAAATGCACGTATTGATGCAAGTCAATGCATCTTAGTTTTGTTTAGGAGGGGTAATCACCCCTAGCTTTCCTCTGAGCTACTCAAAATTATCCTTAGGCAAAGGCTTTGTAAAGATGTTTGTAATTTGTTCCTTAGTAGGCACATACTCCAGTCTGACTTCCTTTTCACTCACCTTCTCTCTCAAAAAGTGAAACTTGATAGATATATGCTTGATCTTTGAATGCAGCACCAAATTCTTAGAAATGTTAAGTGCACTTGAATTATCATAGAATATAGCAATAGTTTCATCATACACAACTCTGATATCTTTCAACATTTGCTTCATCCACAATACTTGAGTACAATTATTAGCAGCAGCAATGTATTTTGCCTCTACAGTAGATAAAGAAATGGAATTTTGCTTCTTACTTAACCATGAAATCAGCTTCTTACCCAATAAAAATGCACCACCACTAGTACTCTTTCTGTCATTCACATCACCTACCCAATCAACATTAGTAAAGGCACTTAAAGTAAGATAGTCATCTTTCGGATACCACAACCCAAAATCAATTGTCCCCTTCAAGTATTTGAAAATCCTCTTCACAGCAGTTACATGAGATTCCTTAGGATAATCTTGAAATCTTGCAACAATGCATACAACATTCAAGATATCAAGTCTAGGTTGAGTCAAATAGGGCAATCCACCAATCATCAATCTATATCTAGTTTGATTTTCTTTCGGAGAATCATCATCTTGTGTCAACTTGCATCTGATCACCATAGGTGTACTGACTGGCTTTGAATCTTCCATACCAAACTTCTTTAGCAATTCTTTCACATACTTAGACTGAGATATGAAGATCCCTTTATCTAATTGAGTAATTTGCAATCCCACAAAGAATTTCATCTCTCTAATCATAGACATCTCAAACTCATTTTGCATCTCATCAACAAACTACATGCACAAACCATCATCTCCTCTAAAAATTATATCATCAACAAAGACTTCAACAATCAAATATTTATCATCATCAATCTTGAAATACAAATTACTATTAGCAATACCTTTATTAAATCCAAGCTTCAACAAATGCTTTTCCAATCTAGCATACCATGCTCTTGGGGCTTTCTTAAGTCCATACAATTCTTTCTTCAACCGGAAAACCATATCTCCCTAATCAGGAAATTGAAATCCATCAAGTTGTTCAACATACATTTATTCTTCCAATTTGCCATTTAGAAATGCTGACTTGACATCCATCTAATAAACCTTGTAGTTTTTGTAAGTAGCATAAGCAAGAAATAGTCTCATAGCTTCAATCCTAGCAATAGGGGAAAAATTTTCTTCAAAGTCAATTCCTTTCGTCTGAGAATATCCTTTGCACACAAGTCTTGCTTTGTTTCTAACAACTTCACCTTGCTCATTCAGCTTGTTTCTAAAGACCCATTTAGTTCCAATTACATTTTTGTCCCTAGGTCTAGGAACAAGAATCCATGTATTATTCTTCTCAATTTGTTGTAGTTCTTCTTTCATTGCTTCCTCTCAATTTTCATCTTTGCATGCTTCATTGACACTATTGGGCTAAGTCTTTGAAATCAAACAATATTCTTCTACAATTTTTCTCCTAGTCTGAACACCTTTGTTCTTATCACCTATAATCTGATCTTCTGAATGATTTAGTCTTACATACCTTGGAGTCTTAGGATGTTCTTGAACTTCTGGCTCTTGTGATCTCTCTTCTGCACTTTCACTAGTTCCTTCCTCTTGATTTTCTTGATTCACCGGAATGATCTAAACTTGACTTGAAGTCTAAACTTTCTTTCTTGTGACATAACTATTATTCTAATCATTTGAATCATATCCACAGGTTCTATATGATCTAGCTATGTCTCCATCAACCTTGACATTTGCACTTTCAACTACTTTCCTCAATCTCTTATTGTAGCACCGGTAGCCCTTGCTCTTAGTAGAATAACCAAGAAAGATTCCTTCATCACTCCTAGCATCAAACTTTCCTATATCTTCATCTCTTTTGATAAAGCATTTACTCCCAAATATTTTGAAATATCTAATAGTAGGCTTATGACCATACCATAGCTCAAAAGGAGTCCTACCAATATCAACTTTGACTTGTACCTGGTTGAGGGCATAAACAGTAGTACTCACAACTTCTCTCCAATAGATATGAGGAACATTTCCTTCCAACATCATAGTCCTAGCAGCATCTTGAATTATCTTGTTCTTCCTTTCCACAACTCCATTTTGCTGAGGGGTCCACGGGGCAGATAATTGTCTCTTTATCCCATGCTCTTCACAAAAAGAATTAAACTCATGGGAAGTGAATTCACCACCTCTATCTGATCTCAAACATTTAATCTTCAAACTTGGCTATGTCTCAACCATAGCCTTAAAAATCTTGAATTTCTCTAGAGCTTCATATTTTTCCCTTAAGAAAGTAACCCACATCAATCTAGAGTAATCATCAATAAGTAACATGAAGTACCTATCTCCTTGTAAACTTCTGACTCTAGAAGGACCACACAAATCAATATGAACAAGATCCAACACTTTATTTGAACAATATTGTTTGCTCCGAAATGAAATTCTAGTTTGCTTCCCTAACTGACATTCCTTGCATATAATATTAGTAGGCTTTACCAACTTAGGAAGATCTCTCACTACCTGAGTAGAACTTATCTTGATAATATTGTCAAAGTTTACATGACACATTCTCCTATGCCACAACCAACTTTCATCAACTTGAGCAATCAGACAAATTTTACCAGTAGCATTCAGGTGAAAGATGTTACCTTTTGCTTTTGTACCTAAAGCAATCACATTTCCAGAACTTCCCAATATTCTACACTTTTCATTCTTGAATTGAAGATTGTTTCCCTTATCAACCATCTATCCAACACTCAAGAGATTATGCTTCAAACCTTCCACATAAAGTACATCATCAGTATTATTCTTACCATCAAGATAAATGGATCCTCTGCCATGGATTACACTTGCTTTTTCATCACCAAATCTTACAGCACCACCATCATACTTTTCCAAGCTCATAAATTTTATTTTATCACCTTTCATGTGATGAGAGCATCCACTATCAATCACCCATTCATCTTTTTCTTCAACTCGAGCAGCTAGGGATTTCTCCACATTTGAGCAACTTGCAAATTTAGTAGGTACGGGATCATTTTCCTTGATAGTAATAAATATCGATTCATCTTCAATTGCATTCCCTTTATCAGATTCATCACCTATCACACCTTCATCAACAGCATAATAACACTTTCTTTGGAATCTAGGCTTATTAGGTATTGGCTTAGAAACTCTTTCCGGATACCTTGATGCAAAATGACCTATCTTCTTGCAAGAAAAACATTTAATAAGCAATTTTCCTTTAAACTTACCTTATCCTTTGGCTTCCCTTTTGATAATAAGTGCTTCAAGCTCCTCTAGTTTTCTCTCCTCTTCTTCAATCTCTCTCATTTCCTTCTCATACTTGAATACTTTTCTATAAGAACTTTCTCCTGGATCATATCTTTGTTTATCTCTTCTGGAAGTAGTAGCTTTGAATGCAGATTCTATCTTAGGAAGAGCGTCACCAAATTCACTCAACTCAAAAGTTGTAAGCTTACCAATCAACATGTCTCTGGTTACATTTGTCATAGTCTGAAGCTCCACAATAGCAATAGCTTTGACTTTGTATGCAGCAGGCAAGGATCTAAGCACTTTAGCAACAATCTCTAATTCTTCCAATTTCCCACCAACACATTTGATACCACACATAAGTTCATTCACTCTTTGCATGAAAGAAGTAATGTTCTCATCATCACTCATTCTCAACATTTCATATTTCCCTTTCAAACTTTGCAACTTAGCAATCTTCACATTAGCATCACCTTCATACAAAGTTTCCAACTTTTTCCAGATCTCATAAGCAGTCATCAGATCCATAACATTTGTCATCTCAGAATCAGTCAAAGCACTCAGTAATGCTTCCTTATCCCTGATATTGTACTCAGCTTCCTTAATCTCATCTACAGTAGAAAGACCATTATGTGGAATGATATACCTATTCTTTATAATTTTCCAGTAGGGTTCACCAATACATCTCAAATGACACTCCATTTGAGTCTTCCATAGAGAATAATTTGTTCCATCAAATCTTGGATTATCCTTCTTGTATGTCACCATCCCATATCACCTCAATTTATCAAACTTCTTCCAAGGAACCTGCTCATATACCAATTGTTGGCAACACAAGGGTAGATAACTGAGAGGGGGGGTGAATCAGTTGTCTCAGAAATTTAAACTTATCAAACTTATTAACCTTATTCTCAGATCTGATAAATAACCATGAAAGCATAAACCATCAATACATCAGAAATACACATAACACCAAGATTTTTTATGTGGAGACCCTGTTAGGGGAAAAACCATAGTGGAGGTTAGTCCACAAGATTATACCCTGTTAAAAATATAAAGAATAAAATGGTGAATGCACATGCATTCAAGCGCACTGCCTAGAGCTCACTACTCAAATACAACAAGGAAGACTCACTATCTTACAAAAGGATTTGGATTACATCCACAAGATTTTGAACTAAGAAAATAGCATCTACTAATGCCTGATTATAGTTTTGGTTAAGCACATGAACACTTCTTCACACTCTACTCACTCTTCTTCACACTTTGCTTCTACCTTTGAATGATTAGGACATTATTTGCACATCTCATACACAAGAACACCTTCAAATGGAATAAACAATCGCTTATATATATCCACTACAAAAGATTACACCACTACATGTCGGCCTCAACAAAATAATAAAACATATGCAAACTATCGGCCCAAAACAATAAATAATTTTCAATGTGAATCGACCGAGGTCAGCCACAACATAATGAAGACCCAAAACAAAATTATCGAAGACAAAAAACCTTCAAAAATTATTCCTTGAATCCACAACACGCTGCAACACCTTGTCAACAATGAACATGAAAAACATGAACACGCAAAAGAAAATCTCTAATCACGAGCACAACGATCAATGTGGACGTGCAACAAAAATAGAGCATGATCTAGAAACATCAACAAACATTATGAATCACCAAAGAAGCATCCACAACAACTGAACTTACTATAATCACATCATCTTCATTCAGGAACACCAAATGAAGCAATAGAATGACTATCATAACACAATTGCTCATAACTCAGTCAAATCTTCATGCAAATCTCTAAAACTTAATGTGGATAAACTAGATATACTCAACAAAAAACCCTTTAATCCACAACCACTAATCATCAACATACTGAGCTAACCAACAGATTGAACTTCACTTCACCACTTATAACCTATAACTTATTTTATTACAATTTTCTCATTATCCTCGACATATACAGCCTTTAAGACATTAATGCCAATAGTGTTGACATCAATGACAACCACATATCAACAACACAACCACAACATCCAACATGTATTGCTTTTGGGCTTAGAGGGAATGACTATCCAAGACACCCTATTGTAGTTTCACCCTCAATCTCCCAATGTAATTAAGTGATAATGGTTCTAGTACAGGGGAACAGTGGTAGGACACCTCACTAAGCACACCACCCCATATGGATGGCATGTTATTTTTAGATTATATTTAACAGAAGGCAGAAAAATACAACACAAAACAATGAACACAGTATTTTACCCTGGGAAAACCCTCCTACTTGAGGGAGAAAAACCCAACAAAATATTCTCTTATAAATCAAAAGAATAAGTGCAGAAATAGCACACGAGATCAGGCCCTAGGACAGGCTGAGTCTCATACAATAAGTAATATCACTTCTCCTTGAAGAAAATACTGAATGCACTAAATAATAACACTTCTTCTAGAATTGGATCTATTGCTTAGAAGGTGAACTGCTACTGAATAGTGTGAATTGGAATTGGATGAATTGATGATCAAATGAGAGGACTCTATCCCCTTTAAATACCAAGCTAGGTGACCTCCTTTCTAGGGCTGACCTAGAAAAATACATATTTTAATTATAAAACAAAGGCTAACCTACCTTGAGTTAATTATATTTAGGAGAAAATATCTCCCACTACTACAAAACACTAACACTCCCTCTTAGCTAGGGAGGTATTTTCAAGTATCCTCATCATGGAGTCTCTCAATATGACGTTCACAATGGCTACACCCATTTGTGGAAAAAACACATCTCAGTCTCAGAGATGTACAAGGGCTCGTCATGGAGTCTCTCAACATGACATCCACAATGGCTACACCCATTTGTGGAAAAACACATCTTAGTCTCAAAGATGTACAAAGGCTCATCATGGAGTCCCTCAACATGATGTCCACAATGGCTACACCCATTTGTGGAAAAACATATCTCAGTCTCAGAGATGTACAAGGGTTTGCACCTCATATTTCTGTCTCAGAGAAATATACACTACAAGGGATTTCACCTCATATTTCTCCATCTCAAAGAAATATACACTACAAGGGATTTCACCTCATATTTTTGTCTCAGAGAAATATACACTACAAGGGATTTCTCCGTCTCAGAGAAATATACAATACAAGGGCTTTCACCTCATATTTCTCTGTCTTTGAGAAATATACATTACAACAAATCTTCATGATGTTGTGACTCCCTCTGGAGCTCCAAGTACCCGCATCAACCTTCTTACCTCCTCGTCCAATATTGCCTGTAATGTTTTCCTTAGAGGAACAGTTTCCAACGCACACCTCCAACACTACTAACCTCATCCCATATCAATCTATTCTAAATAGGTTTGTGGTGCTACCAATGTCAAAACAAGGTTGACTACCTAGACCAATTCCATTCTCTACAGCTGAAGAGGATTTCTAAAGACTTAGCATCTGGCCTTGCAATATTGCAACCCACTTAGCTAACACCTTTACTTCTTCTAAGTGAGTCACTCTAGTTCCTCGTTTCATAGGACTCCATTTTGTTGAACACATAACTCCTTCTTGATCCCTACCTCAGTACAAAGATTACAAAAATCCTCTGGAAGTGAACTCCCCTACATTGACGAATCTCAAAACCTTAGTCCTCTTCCCAGACATGTCATTGATTTACCCAACTCGCAAAGAATCAAAAAATTGTTTTTCTTTCACAACTCTCAATAGCCATTAGCATGTATTCTCCAATGATCTTTGATAGGAACCTTGTTGTTTTCCACAATTCTTTCTAGGGATGCCAATAGTTGACCATGCAAGAACCATAGATTGTTGTTCCAAATCAAGAGGACAAGACTTCATCTTTCTCAATCTTCTTTGATGATGCAAACTCTCCATCCAAGGCTAACCCAACCTTGTGCCCTCGAGAGATGTCTCCAATGAAGAATCATGAGATTTATGTGCCACCAACTCAGTCCCATGGCTGCAAGCTATGTCTCCATGTTTGTTCATTTGTCCAGCCAACATGACTTCCTCACAAGATGCCTCAAGCTCTTCCTCCCTTTGAATTCCTTATGCAATCTCTGATAATTAATCCATCATCCTTTTTTCTCCTTGATCCATCCTGCATTTTAAAGAGATTAGCGATAGTTCATAAAATCAAACCACCCCAATACAAATGAAACATGTAATCATCTAGCAAATATCATTAGATAGAACAATTAAAGGAATGATACATAATAGAACTTATCTTTGATGATTTAGTTGCAGCCATTTTTCTCCTCCTGACAATCATCTTTTCCCGATGATGTACCCTGTGACACTCGCACATTTTGGAGAGATGTTCATTATTCATAAGGTGTTGCAAGTAGAAATCCTCCATCATAGGCACAGTCCTTTGAAACTCTTGAAGTTGTGAGAGGTAGAGGACTTCTTTTAAGTGCTCATCCTTTCCTTCAATCTTCATTTTCTCCTCCAAGTGATGTGGCCCACACATAGCTCGTTCATTCCTCCATGAATCAACTTCTTTAAAGTTTTCCCTTAGGGACCTTCAAGATCTACAATAATTATCTTCAAAATACACTCATAAATCTGAGGCTTATCTTCACAAAAACTACATTAAGTCTGCCCCAAAAATATCTCTAATTTCTACTCCAAAACTTTCTCTAAAAATAGACACAAGATTTTCCCCAGATTATGATAAAAACCTACTCCAAATCTGATCCTTCTGCTCCAAATCAGATATAGTGACTGCACAAAATCTACTCTAGATAATGATGTGAATTGCTTCATATAGACCACTTCTATACTAGCATGATTCGCCTCAAGAAATGCATTATAAATTTTCTCTTCATCTGCTATAAATCTGCTCTAGAAGTCTAATTAATATTCAATGAATAGACGCTTAGTCAAATCTGATCAAATCTTCCCTAAACCCGCTCTGATACTATGTTAGTTTTAGATCAGATTTAATAGAAAGCTGAAAAATACAACACAGAACAATGAACACAATATTTTACCTTGGGAAAACCCTCCTACTCAAGGGAGAAAAACCCAGCAAAATATTCTCTTATAAATCAAAAGAATAAGTGAAAAAATAGAACACAAGATCAGGCCCTAGAACAGGTCGAGTCTCATACAATAAGTAATGTCACTTCTCCTTGAAGCGAATCTTGAATGCACTAAATAATAACACTTCTTCTAGAATCGGATCTGCTACTTAGAAGGCGAATTGTTGTTGAATAGTGCGAATTGGAATTGGATGAATTGATGATCAAATGAGAGGAATCTATCCCCTTTTTAAATACCAAGCTAGGCGACCTCCTTAGGGCCGACCTAGAAAAATAATAATTTTATTTATAAAACAAAGGCCGACCTGCCTTGAGTTAATTATATTTAGGAGAAAATATCTCCCGCTGCTAAAAAACACTAACAAGGTCCACATGGGGCCAAGAGGGGTGTACTACTCTTGGCCCTAGGGTAGAGGGTTTCTTGCGCACCCTATCAAACCATTATGTGCAAGGAAGAATGAATTAGGAAAATCTACAAAAGATTCAATATACTTATAATAAAATGATGTTATCTTTATTTATAAATGTGTACTAACATATTTGTAGGTCTAAACAGGTAGTTGTATCCCTAACCATCTTCTCTTTGATTTTCTTATATGCATTCTAATTAATATTATCTTGTAAATATTCTCTAACTCTATTTTGCAGGAGCCTACTCACTCCATAAAAATCCCCAAAACCAAGGTGATCACTTGAAATTGATAAATTAGGGCAGATTTAGGGTTATCCCAAAAAGGGGACATTACAAATTCCAAAGTAAAGAGTACTTTGACATATTGGAACACACTTTTAATTGGTATTGTCCTAAAAACTAAGATAATCAACAAAAAAAAGATCTAGTTGTGTAGATATAAGATGGATTATGATACCCAACAATTATTTGAAGAGTTATTCATTGGTTGGTAATAAATCATTATAAGCTTAAAAAATTCAACCCAACTTCCATAGGTATAATGGAAGGATTATAATCAGTCATACAAAAACTTTTCAAAATATTTTTACTATACTTGACATGAGACATTAAAACAAGATGGTCATGTTACCAAAATTCTACACTAAGGCAATATCGTGAGAGGTCGAGATTAAGCATGTCAAAAGTAGAGCATAGATTAAATTTCATTGTAATGAAATGGACCCACTACCCATGATGGCAAGATCATCATTGTAGACAACAAGAATCGCAATTTCATCACCATCATTTTTTATATAGAGATTTGGGTCAGAAATAATTATTCTATATCCAAACTCAGTGATTAGTGATCACTATGAGGTACCTGAAATCTGTGTTGATTATTCAATTGTAGGTTATGCTTTCAACAATTACTATCTAAGGAATAACACAACACTTGGAAGTTATGGTTTTTGTGATAATGCAGTCATTACTTCATGGACTTTTTATCAATTGAATTTTAAGAGACTGGCAATCCTAGGTCAAGATGATATCTTTGTGCACTTACATCTTGAAATTTGGAAGTAAGATATAATCTAAATCCATCTTTGTATCCTACTTATGTAAGTTCCAATGATGAATAGTGATGACAATATGTGGTTTTCTATTTGAGAAATAAAAGTCAAGTTATATCAGTTGATATAATCATTAACTATGTTGAGTTGTTAGATAATGACTGATTGTTCCTTCATTGGGGAATCTTACAATTAAATAACTTGTAACCGGAAGAACATGTAGGTCTCATAGCCTTGGTTTGAAATTCCTAGGCATATACTTATTTTTTTGGATCCTCCAACTAGAAGGATCAAAGCTCTAGTACCACTGTAAAGTCCCCTTATTTGGGATATTATGAGATTTTTCCCTAAAACCACAATTTCAACCAAAATAAGAAACATAATACATTTAAGATTATAAATTTACCAATCGAAATTCCCTTTATAAGATATAAATTCTAGTTTAGGTCCTACACACATTAGCTCATAAGCCATGATAATATATATATATATATATATTATCAATCATTTGTAAACATCACGATATCCATGCACATTAGTCACATCAAAATTCTAATTAATGCAATAGCCATTCCAATATGGATTCCCATAATAATCTTATTAGGAATTCATTGAAATGCTTTGCAAACCACAGTCTCAAGGTTGGTCAACCTTGTATTGTGACAACATGGAAGGTGGGTTTCCCTTCCATCCCTCAGTCAACCTTAGAGGTTGGAAATCCTCCTTGATCAAGCCCAGGAGCACTAATAAGCCTCCCATCCCATGAGGCTTAACCCCTATGGGTGGCATGCTTGATAAGAGCATAAAGACTACCTCCCTTCCACCAAGCCTGGGAGCACACATGTCTCTCGACACATGCTTGATAATGTTGCTCTACAGTTTGCAAGGAGAGTATGCCTACACTAGTTCTATCAATTTCTTAAGTTTCTGGTGGTACAGCTCAATGTGTGAGGATTTTGAAATATCAAAAGTTTTATCAAGCTATTATGAGTTTGAGGCACATGCAGTAACGACTACTAGCATGCAGAATTCAATTCAAGCGTGTGGAGTGAGGATAGGACTTATGTTGTCTTATGTTGTCTAGGCTAGTGTGGATCCTTGGCCAAAATAGAAGAGTGTATATATATATCAAATGTTCATATGCATTGTATGTAACTATGTGCACAAAAAGTGCAAGTGAACGTAATTAATGATCACAATGAAAGTACTATAGTGGGATGTACAATTGTGTTGTAGCAAAAGCGTGAAGAAAAGATAGTGTGTCAGTATAAGAGTATCTGCTAGTGCCATATTTCAAATCTTCCATTATTTTTGTTCAGGTAGGATTGGTGTTCTACCTATATTATTTTGTTTTGACAGGGATTGGTGTCTCTGTTCTGGTGGGCATTGGTGTCTCCTATAGGTTGGTGCCTACTAAATCTTTTGGGGATTGGTGTTTCCGGTGGGTTGTTGCCTACATCATATTGTAGAATTTCCTTATTATATTCCTGCTTGTGAGATTTTCTCATCATGGTTTTTCCCTTTTTGATTTTCCATGTAAAATTATAGTGTTATGTGTTATCTCGTGGTGTGCTTTAATTGCTTTACTTACTAGCTTGTATGGTTCAATGCTCTTCATGTTGAAAACCCTATTAAGTAGTTGTAAAGGTTTTTAGGATTATTGGAGTTGTTTAATCTACTAATTCACCCCCTCCCTCTAAGTAGATTGTGTGCCCTTTAAAATGGTTAAATTTTAAATCATTATCTTTAGATTAAGTTACAATAGTCTATAAAAATTGAATTAAGTTAGTGTAAAAAGAAGATAAATATATATTTAATATATGAGATACTTTACGATTTAAATCACTATGTCCTCTTATCTGTACAATAATTTAATTAAGTTGGAAATCTTTTCAAGATTAGAGAAACAAGTATTAGTCATGGGTAGATAAAAAAAAAAAACTTAAGCGAAAATTGTTTAGTTGAGATAATCTAATTGGTCTTTGGATAAACCCTAAAACTTCAAAAGCACACTAGATAACAATTTTAGTTGATAAATGTATCTATAAGTTGGTCACTCTCTTAATGGTATTTACATTTTTAGATTAAATTGTTCTAGTCTTGGGTTTTATCCTATGGACTTAACCCCATCCATTCCATGTAGTCAACCTTAGGGGAATAGATGCCCAAAATATTCGCTTAGGTTATCTCATCAATCACGATATGTCTACCCCTTTTACAAAATCTTCCATACTAGAGTGGGTGGATTGGATTTTATCACACTCAAACTCATTATCCCTCTTCCCGCAATCTGGGCAGTGTACTTGTTGTGACATTGCATGTGTGTTATCCTCAAGTCCGCACATAGGAATCACATCTTCCAAATGCAAGTAGATGTCAATATTGTATTACATTTTTTTAAACAATCTTTTTTGTTGTGTTCAAGTGGGCACGACAATAATTATGTTGAAGTTTAGATCAAAAACCTAATTAAACACTATATTTAGACCTTAGCCCCAACTAAATATAATTGAAATCTCTATGTAAATTTTGATAATTTATCACCATGTAATTGTTTAAAGTCAAAAGTTAAGAAAATATTATTTTTCTAAGTCATGAGTGTTGGATAAAAGCTTGGTAATGAAGGTGTAAGTAAATGGGAAAAATAAAGAGATTGACAAAGTCATTTAAGGTGCCAAAAAGGAGGTTTCTTTTTTTTGTTACCTACATAGCAAAGAGAAAGTTTAGGGTTTTAGGGAGAGAGTTTCCAAGATTTCAAGGAAATTGAGATGTGAAAAAACAAAGATTACACCATGTTGCAAAGGCAATAAAGAAGTCTAGGGCACGTTGTAAAGACCAGAGGAGTTTCAAACCATGTTCCAAAACATTGTGAGGAGATCAAGCATGTTGCATAACTGAAGGAGCTTAGATAGGGTGCATGGAAAGAGGAGAGGATGCCAAGTTTATTATTTTCCTCTCTATAGACCCCTTTTATGATTTAAAAAGGGCATCACATTCAATCTGCATGATAAAGGGATTTTGTATTTTTTCTCATATTTTTATATCTTTGAGTTCTTGTGTTATTTTATGTGAGAAATGTAACAAGATATGGTTGTATGTGTTAATGAATGAGTATGTTCATATGAGTATGATGCATACTAAGACTCCTGAGCCACAAGTGATGACAATTCCTTACTTATATGAGTAGAAAAAGGTTAGTAGCTAAGGTTACTAGTAACAGAGCTTAGTTGAAAGAGTTTGAGACAAAATATATGAGTTTCTCTTAATCATGGCAAACCTCACGTCATCTAAGAGGGGATTGTAAATGCAAAATACAACCTTTAACTTCATAGATCATTATCAAATGGAAATTCTTGTAATGTCTATGAACTTTGCAACACATTTAATACAACATGAGCATTTCAGCAGAAAAGAGTGCATTCTAAATGTGTGGTGACCTCTATGACAGTTATATAGGGGTCATCTTAGGTTTGTACAAAGATATAAGACCATTATGCATGATTTAATGATCTTAAGGGTTTCGAGATATACAAACAATGTTTAGACTATGAACCTTTGGTGGTTAGATGTGATCCTTGGAAGAGAGTGTATGTCTCAATGAAACCTCACCCAATATAGACATTTATGTTAGGGTTTTCAAGGTTTTGCACCATTCATCTAGGTCAATAATATTTCTAGAGATTTAACAAGGGCAAAACAAGGACAAAAAATTAATGTACAAGGCTTTTCAATAGGTACTATTAACCATAAGTTCTCATATGTAAGGTTTGTTGCAACAAGTGATATGCATTGTCCTCTTCTTTGTTTCTTTTATTGTCAATGTCAAAAAAATATTATCAACACTTGCATATAGTTTTGAGTAGGAATGATGGAATGTGATGAGGGAAGTTAAAAACTCACATGATAATGTCAAGATTAGTGGTCACAGTGTTCATGAAAGTCATAAAGGCCAAAGGGTAGTGAGAGATCCATAAAGCTTAAAGGTCAAGATAGTGGAGAGTAAGTTGAGATCAATGAAAGATCATTTCCTATTGAAGCCCCTTACAACTATAGTGTACAGTCAATGCATGAAGGTTTCTTGTGTTTAGTCACCATAAAGCACGTATGAAGGGTAGAGTTGAGAACCATGATAGTGGTCCATGACAAGCTTGATAATGAATAGTGACCTAAAGCAAAGAAGTTTGTGCATGCAATAGCTAAAGAACAATCATGGGACTGTCATAACCATGAAAAGACAAAGAAGGTGGACTTAATAGGGTAGTTAAGCAACTAACATTAGGAAAATCACTATGTAAAGTGGCAATGAAATCAAATACAAGGTAAGGTCATAGTTCACAGTCCAATCACTTTGTAATATTCATGACTATGAGCCTTTGATGACTACAATAAAGTCATTTAAAATATGGAACAGGTGTTATTGATAAGTGTTGGATGATAAAGCCTAAATTAGTCACAACAATTATCATTTTCCAAATGTTACTGAACTTGGTATCCATTAGTGTAGTGATCCATGAGGTCCACATTCTCAAGAGTAATATTCTGAAAGGCCAGTCATAGTGATATGAACTATGAATAGAAGGTTTACTATGGTCATAAAGATCACAAGGTAAGAGACATTGTTCCATTAAAGGGCATAGATAAGGACAGTCAAAAATATAAAAGAGAAGATGGTAACCTTTTACCTTACTATTACCTTGTCAACATGAAATGGTGAAAGGATAGTCTCAAAAGTCATGGAGATAATTGTCATGAAGAATGGACTATGACAATCTAGGAAAAGATGGACAAAGTTATTGCAAATAATGATAGTCCTCAATACCATTAAAGGGACTATCATTTCAATGACAAATGATAAGATGCAAAAGGATTGTAGCAAGGTTAGGACATTATTTGTAAGGTTGATAAGAGGGCAGTGATCTTTAGTGGCAGTGCTCATGGGTAGCAAGGTTAGGACAATCTTCCTATTGAAAGCACAATCAATAAAGGAGGTACCTGAACATGTTTGATTAGGGTTTGAAGTAGCAAAAAAGTGAGACAAATGTGTCTATAAGAGGTAGAAGGCAATCTTCAGTGGTAAAAGCATTCAAAATGCATGTCGGACAACTATTTTAATTGACAGTTAACAAAGGTCTTGGTAAATGGTTTTCATGAACAAAGAGAAGAATACATCAAATACCATAGGACTGCCATGAGAAATGTGAACACTTGATGCCCAAAATGGTTGGTAGTGGGCAAGAATAAAGAGGAGTCCATGCATGGAAATTTCAAGTGGTCAAAAAAATCATAAAGGCAACAATAGTCACTTGAGGACATGAAATTAGTGACTTTATGAAAGAGAGAAAGGACTTTGAAGTAAAAGGGATAGACCTTTTAGTATGACAATCCAATGCATGATGATGATTTAACATTGAAGATAGTGACTATCCTTAGGGTCAAAGTGTAAAGAAGTCTTCTTCAAACCTTAGGAGTCACATTATAAGGTAGTGTGAACAAGATTAATAGATGTCAGTTTTCAGTCAAAACATGATAACCTCACAACCACCATAAAAGGACGGTTAAAGATATCTTGGTGCCAAATATTGTAGTTGTTGTGAAGATACAGTGAGAAGATCATAATTTTCTACAGAGTGTGACTAGAAGCTAATTGGATAGTGCAACATTGACAGAGGATAGTGATGAAAGACTCAAAGGAATCTATCATGTTAGCATGAATAATTTTAAACCCTTTGCAATATATAAATGGTAGTCCCTTAAAATATAGCTTCTATAGGTGATTAGACCTTGATATTGCAGTATTTTGGTCATATGAAAGATAGTGATATGTAGGCTTGTAAGAGGATAATATTGATTGCAAGACAAGGTATGAGGGTACCATAGATAATAAGGATAGTGGTAATTTTTGACAATGATAAGACTTTTGGAGAGAAAAAAATGCACAATAAAATTATTAAGAGGGCAGTCCATGGCATTAGTGATGGTATGACAGTGTATGAGGAGTTGGCAGCCACAAGTCGTTGAAGTTCTCTTATGCCTTCAAGAGATTGTTGACCATTTCAAAGGAAAACACATGTCATATGAACATGGTAAAGGGGTTTTTCTATTTTTAGAGTGGTGTAGGTTAGTAATGAATAGTTGAGAAGATATAGGGGTCAATTTGGGTGACTTAGAGGGAAATTGGAAAGAATATAAGAGTTTATTTTAACAATTTCCAAAGCAGATTGAAAGGTCAAGTCGAAGTTTCTTAACTCAAGCAAGCAAACCCAGTTTTTAGGCGCTGCGTGGAGACCGAGCAACCAAGTCAAGCTAGACAATCATTAATTACTATAATGTAGGAAATTGTACTCCTTTTATGTGATAGTACAATTTCACACTTAATTGGACCTATTTTAGTGACCTCGCATTTATGCATTTTTACCCTACACAAATAGGCCCCTAAACCCCTTTAGTATCATTCCAAGGCCTATTTTTATCATTTTCTGAAATTGCAACATGCATTTAATTAATTTAAAGCCCCAAAATACATTAATCCTAGATTTTTTAGGCTAGGACCCATTCGCCCAAGGGGGTGAATGGGTCCCCTTTAAGATCCAAATTCAAATTTCAAACATTTTTTTTGTGGCATTTTAAAGTCCCAGGTTCAAGCTTCAAATGTTGGCTTTCAGGATTTAATAATCGGGAAATTGGAAAGGAACCCTATAAAGCCTAGTCTTTTCACCATTTTACACTAGGTTGAGAAAAAGATTGAGAAGATTCACAAGATTAGCATTCAATAGCAAGGAGAATATTCAAGCAAGAAAATTTGAAGTCTTTGAGCAACATTTCAATTGTTTTTGTAGGTCTTCAAGCTCATTTTGTCAAGATTGATCAAGCATTGTTCATGACTAAAAATTGATGCCTATGGAGGATCATGATGGATTCTAAGTTTTGGGACATGCAACTAGCCATTTCCTTTGATCTAATGACTTGTTTCCTAAGTGATCCCATCTTCTATCTTCATTCTACTAGTCACCTAAAGTAAAGTATAATCAAATTTTGGATCTATTAGGGTGTTATGGCTTCTCCCTAATTAGGTCTTTCTTTCATTATTCATGTCAATTTAGGGATCTTATTCTAACACACTTGAATAAGGTTTCTTTGCATCTTAGCTCTAAAAAATCTTAGACACACTTATGATTAGGGCTCACACACATTTTTATGTTTCAAATCTATATTTTTCATCAAGTTTTAATTGCCAAACTTGGGGTTTGATTGAGGCAAACCCCTATACAAAAAAACAAAAAAAATTAGTTTTGTTGCAAGTCCATATCCGAAAGTGAGGATTGAAAGGTACAGGAAGAAAGTGAAAATCAAGGGCTACAAACTCAAGTTTTGAAGTTTCAAAAAAGTATACCTGGACCCATTCACCCTAGGGTGAATGAGTCCTAGAAGGACACTCAACATAAGCTTTTGGTGACAGTTGCATAAAATCCTACCCTTCTCAAATCTACCAAAAGTTTGGTATTTTTGTTTCAGTTATGATTTAAATTGATGATTCAAGTTTCACATTGCATGATTAGATTCATTTAGTATTTTTCATTTATCTCCCAAAAGTGTATTTCAGACATATTTACCCTGTCTTTGCATAAGGAAAACAACAATATCTCCAATAGGGTTGAAAGTTAATCCTCTAAGGGTTGAAAGTTAATCCTACCTTGAGGGATCTCCTTTTCCTAATGAAATTGATAGGGAAATAGGGTACATTTATCACATATTGTCACCCACCATTTTTCCTACATTTCATTTTGGTGAACCTGACATTGTACATCATAATTTATGATTTGGAGTCCATTCAAACCCTAGATCTAGGATTTGCATTAGTTTTCATTTTATTTAAGGTTTTCAAAATTGCATTAGTTTGTATCTCATATAGGGTTTTAAAATTTGTATTTTGCATTGTTTAATAATCTAGAAAATTCAAAAAAAAATTGCATGCATATTAAATTGATTTTGAATAGTATTTGCATATTAGTGTATTTTCAATCATTTACATTAAAAAATTAAGTTAAAATTTCATTTCAAAAAGTGTCATTTTTTCCATCATTTGTCACTAATTTCATTTGCATTAGGACACCTAAATCTGGAAAATTTTGTCACAGAAATCAAAATTTGAAACCTAAAACAACAAACCCTGGTAGTAAGCTTCAAATTCATATTTTAATTTTTGCAACCCCTATGTTAGGGCTCATTCGCCCTAAGGCGAATCTATCCTTGTACAGGTGTCCTAGCAGATTTTTGGGTGCTTGTTTGTGCCTATTTCTACATTTTGTTTCTATTACAACTGTCTTTTGAAATTCTGAAATAGTTTGATTTGAATGAAAGAAAATTTCTCTTTTGATGAAACATTGAGGAAATTTGAAAAAGTTCATTTTTTGTTTTAGTATTAGATTATTTCAAATTTTTGGTCACTTTCTTTATTTTTTTACATCATTGTGTTGTTTAATCAGGTTAGTTCTCATTTTGCAAACATTGAAAACCATAAAACAAAAAACTACACACCAAATGGTTAGCCTTGGAGAAAGAATAGTTATTTGACAATGTCAAATCTTTTTCTAGAAGTTAACATATCCTTCAAGCCCTTTAGTAGTGATGACTTTGATATGTTAGATGAAGCCCTCGAGGACTTCATCTCGCAAGGATCATCCACTAAGGCTTGTTATGACAAACCAAGACAAATATAAGTTAATGCAATTACACCCCAACTTACCATTTACCCATTGTCACACAAACAAGTTCAAAAAAAACATGTGCTTATCATAGGACCACCTAAAAACAAACCATTACCTCAAGGAACCATTTTGAATTTTACAAGGCAACTTACTAGTGACAATGCTTCACAACAACCAAGTTACAATATCCTTGCTCATACATATAACACTAGAAACAATAGGCAACCACAAACAATACCTACCTCATTACCATTACCTCGACCAATTTTTCCTAGTGCTCCTTTTTTTCCTTTGCATAGTGGAAAGGAGTATGATCTTGTAGAACAACTCAAAAACACTCCTACTAAGATTTATTTATGGGATCTCATTCAAGTTTCACCTAATTACCATAACATACTTCAAAATGCTTTGCAACAAGTAGTTATCCCTCCTAGTGTGTAACCAAATGATATAGCAGCCCTAATCCAAGGTATAAATTTGGTTAACATTGGCATTGTCTTTGATCAAGATGAGTTGCCTCCATTGGAGATACAAAAACAAAATGAAGCCTTCATGGTAATGGCTCTCATTAATAAGATTAGGATAAAATGAACTCTCATTGACAATGGTTCGACTCTTAATGTGTGTAGTGTGAACCTTTTAGATAAGATTGGAGTGAAAAAGGCTATGATTGAACATGATTCTTTATCTATTTGAGGATTTGATAATGTAGGAAAACAACCTTTAGGTGTGATAACATTGCCAGTTAGAGTTGGAAAGGTCACATTGCAAAATCCTATCCATGTCATCTCAAGATCTCTCATACAATCTTCTTCTAGGTAAACCATGGATCCATAAAATGAATGGGGCACCTTCAACTCTTCATCGGTTAATGAAGTATGTCTATAACAATAAGGTTTATACAATCAAAGTTGATCCTCACCCATAAAGTTCTTTGCACACTAAGAAATACAAGGAAAGTCCTTTGAAGACATTGATACCAACTTCAAAAGTTGAACTTGTGTGAGAAGAAGAAAAAGAAAATAATATCGAATAAGTTACAAAGTTATTGGGTGATGATTGGGGTTCATTGGATTTCACACCTACATTCTTGGGAGAATGCAAAATCACAAAAAGAAATATGAAAAGGAAAAAGAAAAAGAAACAATAGTGATGTCACACAACACTTAGAAGAACCTTCAAAAGCATCTACTTCAACAAATATAGAAGAGGACACAACTTACACAAAAAAGTATGATGAAGTTGATTATGAACACCCACCATCCTCAAAATCAATGGAATCTCTTTACACAATAAGGTATCAGTTGTTGAAGCAACTTTGTTATAGTGGAAAAGGATATGGTGTGAAAGAACAAGGCATTCATGTCCCTATTGAGCCTAATATACATGAAATAAAAAGTGGTCTTGGATATTTCCCTTCTAGGATAACAAAAGCAAAAAAAAAGGCCTTCACTCAACATCAACACCATTATACAAGATTCTCCTAAGAATAGTAGATCACTTTAAAGCATCTTGAATTAATTGATACAACATGTGATGAATCATTGGATTATTTTCAACAAGATGAAGCCTTGGCAGAAATGCTAGGAGTTTATGATAAGTAACCAACTCATCACCATAGACAGAGATTCACTTGTGCCTTAGTTAGTGTAGACATCCAAATTTGGACACTTAATTTATCCAAATTTATCACTTTTCATCTAAACATTCTCTTATCTGAGTTAATTAAGTAATATTACTATTATTTAATTAATACCCTTAATTCTGCCAAATCCCTAAGGTATTTAATTAATAATTAAATACTTTACTCCTTTAATCCTCCTTTCATCAAATAAATTAAATAAATAATACATTTATTTAATCACATGTCATTTTTTAATTCCTCCTAATCCATCTCCTAATTTTTCATTAGGGATGTGCACATGCCTAATCCTTGATTTAGGATGTGTCACATCCTCCAACTTACCCAACAATCCTTAATTCAATAATTGATTAATTAAGTATCTTTCTCCCTCCCAACCCTCAAGGAATTTTTAATTCCTTTAAGAATCCCTTTTCCCATGCATCTTCTAGAATCTTTTGACTTGTCACATCAAGTCACATGTGACAAACTCCCACCTTTTGGGAACATTGTCTTATCCACTAGATTCTTCCAATCATTGTGAATTTAAAATTCACTTTTATTCACCCAAGATTCTTCCCATCTCCCAATGTACTTGGAAGGTACTTGTCCTTCCTCCACATCATGTACTTCTCTTCCACCTCACTTACACCTCATCTCCTCTTAGCCACTTCACATTCCACATGTCAAGATGTGAGGGCTTGTGAGTTCTCGACCCACCATAGCCCTTCATCTTGACCTTGTTGGGTGAATCTCAACCGTTGAATTCTCTAGAGAATTCAAGTTCTCCTATAAATACCCCCTCCTCAAGGGCATTTACAACACTTTCATTTTGAGCAACCTTATGCTACCAATTTGCATTTGCTATCATTTAGTCATCTATTTCAATCATTTTGCATAAGTTGATCTTGCATTTAGTCACTCAAGAATCCATCTAAGGAGCACACAAAGTCATCCAAATCAAGGGCCAACCAAGGAATCTTCAACAGCAAGGGAGGTATAACTATTTGCATTTACTTCATCTATCTTCCTTCTTGTTTTATCACTCTTTAGGCTAATCATTGAAGTGTTCTTAGTATTTTTCCACTTGCATTTTTAGTTATTTTGCACATTAGAATAGGGTAAAATTCTAAGGTACATAGTTAGTAAGGGATAATTTAGTGAAGAAAAGAAAACAAATGATATCGATGAAGAGTCAGCTCTTGAAATCTTGAATCAAAGTACATTACATATGGGAGATACAAACATATCGATGGACACATCTAACAAAGATAAAGTGATTCAAATAGGAAAGTACCTTGATGAGGATGAATGAAAAGAACATGCAACATTATTACATGACTTTCCTTAACTTTTTTCTTGGACTTATTCAGATATGTCGAGTATTGACACTGAGATAGTTATGCACAACATTGTCCTTGTACAAGATATTAAACTGGTAAGAGAAAAGATATGCAAGATGAATCCTAAGATAACTTTATTGGTGAAGGTTGAAATTGAGAATCTCCTAGATGCTAGCTTATTTGTCCTATTGATTATGTAGGAATACTCAATATCACTGAGGGGGGTGAATCAATACTCAATACTCCTTCCCCACAATGATGACCTAACCCTCCTTTCATTCAACAAGGACTTAATACTCCTTCCTCGACAAGGACTTAATCCTCCTTACATTCAACAAGTAATTAATACTCCTTCACCTCAACAAGGACTTGATCCTCCTTACATTCAACAAGGACTTAATACTCTTTCCACCTAACAAGGAATTAACCCTCCTTACATTCAACAAGGACTTAATCCTCCTTTTATATAAGTAGTTAATCCTCCTTCCACCCAACATGGTTACCAAGGTCCTATGCCTGCACAATACCCAACCTATGACCAAACAAACATTATGGGACAACAAGGTTACTACACACAAGGTCCACAAAAAAATGTACCAAACACAGAGGTAGGCATGCAACTACAATACCTAAATCCAAATATATTGGACATCCAGATTAGAAAACCAAAGAATACTTACACTCTATAGGATATATGTTCATTCCCTTTTGATCTCTCTATTACTATGTTACCCTTCCCAACAAAAAATTGAAATAACAAAATTTGGCAAGTACAAGGAAAAGGGCGATCCGATAGAACATGTGCAAGATTTCTCAGTAGCTTGCATGGAAGAACAACATAATGATTCTTACCTAATGAGACTTTTCTCGCATAGTCTTATTGGTCACACTATGGAATGGTTCTCCCATCTACCACCAGGTATTAGGAGTTTTGATGAATTGACTAACAATTTTGTGAACCACTTCTCATTCAACATAGAATAGGATGTTACCATCACTAACCTCTATAAGATTAAATAAAGCTAAGGATAATCCTTTTCATCCTACCTACAAATATGGAGACATAAAGTTAGTAGGTGCAAGTGGCCTATTCTCGACAAAGAACCAATGGATATCTTTGTTTCCAATGTCCAAGCATAAATCAATTACTAACTCACCATTTTATGCCCCAATAACTTCGAAGAGACTATTGAAAAGGGACTAAACATAGAAAGAGCTCTCATAGTAAAGGGAGTCATTAAAATAAACAACCCAAAAGACAACTCTTCTAGTTTGAATGAGAAACCCAATATTTGGGCCAAGAACAAAAATGTTACAAACAATGCAGTAGTTGATGCTAGAGCTATATGGAACGTACAAAATTTGAATGTACTTTAAAACAAACCCCAAGTGAAACAAATGAGCTATGCTCCCAACAACGTACAAAACAATCAACTCACCTATCCCTAAAATAATCAATCGGATAACCAATGAACAAATCAGGGAGGACAACAAAGATAATATGACCAACCAAGGAGGAAATTTACTCAATTAGGAGAAACACTTGAGACAATCATGCACAAATTAGTTCAACATAACCTCATCAAAGTCAATGAGCATCCAAACTATGAAGAGTCGAGTTTTAAAACACCATGGTACAATGAGGACTTATGTGAGTTCTACAAGATTAAGGGACATAGGATGAATAACTACATGATACTTAAACATATAATACTATAATACTTGATCGACAAAGGAGAAGTTGATATCAAACACTATCCTGGAAACAAAGACCTCCAAATCTACACGAATCCAATTCTGAACCATGCTAAGAAAAATGATAAAGGGAAAGAAAAAGACTATCACAATGCCAACTACACCTATGGTGACACCATCCTAGGTACCCTCTCCCAAGAAGATGACACTAGAGTCAATGTGTTAACTATACGAGGCAGGGACCCCAAATGTAACATAACTACCCATCGAGGGAAAGTCATGATACAAGGAGCCCCACCTAAACCCTCAACTAAGTCTTCCAATGACTATATTATTATGGAACAACTGAAGAAGACTCCCATTTTGATCTCCATCCTAGAGATTTTGAGATTATCGCATGCATATACGGAAATACTAGAGAAAGCTTTACAAGCATCAGTCCCTAATAACCTCAATCCTGATCAATTTCAAGCCATGGTTGGCAAAATCATGACCAATTATCATTTATTCTTTTATGAGAAAGACCTTCTGCAAAAGTCATTCCACAACCAAGCCCTCTATATAGAGGTTGGCGTCCACAAACATATGGTCAAAAGAGTATTGATAGATAACGGTGCAGGTTTAAACATTTGTACCTTGAAATTTGTTAAATAGTTGGGGTATTCTGATGATGAAATTGACAAGGGAAAAAGAATCACTATAAGAGCTTATGACGACCTAGAAATAAATTTAGAAGGGACAATCAGGCTACCTATACAGATAGGACCAACAACAATGGAAACATGTTAGGTACTAAGCCTTGAGCTACCATATAACCATCTTCTAAGGTGCTTGTGGATTCATGCACTACAAGTAGTTCCCTCAACATTTCACCAATGTCTAAAATTTCCTCATGAAGGAAAGGAGGTTACTTTATATGCTAATCTTGAACCCTTCCACTACTGTGCAAAATTGGAGGATAAATACAACAAAATCTAGCGTATACCTAGTAATGATATATCATTTCACTCCTCATATGTCGAGCTATCAACACTACCATTAACCTCAACTAAACCCCTGTCAAGTGTGAAACCAAAATCTGAGTCCAAGATTCAAGTACTTGACAAAGGTAATGCATTGGAATGCTTCCCCCAATGCCAAAAATTTATGGAGAGCCTAAGGATATCAAACATGTTCAAGTAGTACAAATGGTATCCAAACCCATGATCTTTACCAAGTGGGGAGATATAAAGGATGAGGAAATATTCAAATAGGACCTTTCATCAATGATCTACAAAGAAGATCAAAAAGAACTAGAGCATTAAAGGGTATCAGCTAGCTAAAAAAATGGGATAAACTGGAAAAGGTGGCCTTGGGTGACATAAACAAGGCAAACGGGAACCTATTATAGTAGAACAAAGAAAGATGAACATGTGACTAGGCTATGGTTCGATAGACATGTTTACTCCATACACTAGACGTACCTCTTTTAAGAAAGGAGCTCCTTCTACTGACATTAAGACATCGAATATCTACCATATTATAAACATAGATTTACGCATTGAGGACTTATTTGAATGCTTTAACATAAGTATATTCCCTATTCGAACTAGTAAACCTACATTCAAAAATTGCACTTATGAAACAGACTCTAACGAATATGAATGGGATTCTCCTTCCTTTGTCACCTCTAGCAACAATGACCTAGATACCCAATGGGGGAATGATGCCAAAGCCATATTGACCATTTTGATAACTTCTATAAGCTTTACATATAACGATGATAGCCTACCCCTTTGCTATCCACAGTTAATAGATTGGGACAACCAACACCATATGACTATTTTGGATCAATTCTAGAATGATGAAGCAATTGTAGAGTTTATGGGACTTTGAACCGATATACCATCAGGAGACCATAAATCATGGTTTGTTATGGAACTCGAACAACAAGCATATTTTAGAGGGGATATTGTACCCTCTAGTCACAAAATTGAAAAAGACAATGTAAAAATCAAAATGAGATCC
>VDFB02077232.1:0-20663 GCA_007258455.2 Sequoia sempervirens
AAATACCTAATGCCTTAATTAGTTTTAAAGTGCATAGATTTAACCCTGCTCCTCCGTCTACCAAAACTCGTCTAACTTTGGTGTCATCAACAAGGACTTCTAGATGTAAAGGGTCATTGTGGTTTGTCTTATCTGTGGCATAGTCTTGTTCAGAAAACGTGGCATGATGATTATTGGTCAAGTAGCCCACCATCTCCTGGAAACGATTGACATCAAGGTCATTAGGGACTGTGGTGTTCTGTAAAGCCTTATCGAGGATAGACCGATGCTCGGGGGAGATACGCAACAATTCCAAGATTGAAATTTGGGCTGGGGTCTTCCCCAATTGGTCAAGTAGGTTATATTGTAACTTGGAAGGTTGTGATGCTTGTTGTGATGGAGGGCCTTGGATAACAAACTTAGTACGACGAGTATTGACCGCACATTCCGGATTAGCCTTGATAGTAATGGTATTGATGTTGTCCTTGGCGGCACGAAGGAAATGAATGATTTTGCCACTATCATAGTCATGTTTTATATTCGCATAATTGGCTGACATATTGGTCTTAGTACTCGAAATGGGGACAGTTCCTTTCCCATGGTCATGTAGTGGGTCTGAAAAGACTTGATGATCAGTGTTCGATGTCTTTTGTTTTTGTCCACTAACTTCAATGATTCTCTTGTCAACAAGGTCCTGTATGATGTTCTTCAGTTGTCGATAGTTTTGTAGGTTATGTCCCTTAGTCCTATGGTAATCACAAAAAGCGTTGTCATCCCACCAAGTTGGTTTAAACTGTCCTGGATCGTATTGTCTTGGTTCCTACAGTTGTATAAGGTTGTGTTGTAACAGCTGTTTGAACACCGATTCAATGGGTTCCCCTAAGGGAGTGAACTCACGTTTCTGGAATCTCCTTGGTGGTGGACGTTGAGTGTTTGAGACCATGTTGGGAGGTTGATTGACAACATTAAGCGTGTTAGCAAAAGTATGAGGTCCTTGTAATGTGAGGAGGGGTCTTGCTTGTAATGTTTTAGCATCAACCACCCCATCATTGGTGACATTTTTGTTGCGAGACCAGAATCTATTTCTGTCGGTGGGGGCATTTTGTACGACCGTGTTTCGATTGGGTGTTGTCATCTTGAGTTCACCCTTTTCAATGACATCCTTCTCTATTATCACCCCCTTTTCCACTAGTTCCAAAAAAGATATGCAGCAATGTACCCTTAAGTTACTCCTGAGTTTTGGATGAAGGTTTTCTTGAAACATGGTAACCTTTTGTTTTTCAGGTATCTCGACAGGACATCTACTAGCAATAGTTCTCCATCTCTGGAAGAAAGCAATGAATGTTTCACCTTCGTCTTGTGTGGTGTGGCACAAAGTTGCTATATTTATCTCATGGTCAATGTGGAAGGAGAATTGCTCCACAAATTTCTCAACTAGCTCTCCCCATGATCTAATGCCAGAATCTAGACCCGAAAACCATTCTAGTGCAACCCCTACAAGACTTCGTGGAAATAGCCTCATAAGGTACGTGGGGTCGTAAGCAACATCAATGCATATGGTAGAAAATTCCCTGATATGTTCTACTCGATTGCGTTTGCCATTGTACTTAGGAAGATTTGGTATGACATATCCGTGAGGGAAAGGTGTCATGTACAATGATCTATCAAAAGGGAATGGGCATATGTCCTTTGGTGAAAATGATTTCTTAGTTGACATTGACATGTTATCCATTTGCGTTTGTAATGCCTGCATTTGTGTTTGTAGGACATCAACTTGAGTCAAAGATGTGCTAGAAGGATTATGCGGATCCATATATGTATTCTGAAATCCAAAGTCTCGTGATGGGTTTTGATTGAACGTTGGCATCTGAGGTGGATTTGGATTCGGAATGTTGGTAAATGTATTCTGGTTTGGAATCGGCATAGATTGATGTTGTCCTGGATTCTGTGTAAATGGATTCTGAGTACCACTCTGTACAAAGGGATTCTGATTCGGAACCGATGTGAAATAGTTTTGGCCTGGAATCTGGGTAGACGGATTCTGACTACCAATCTGTGAAAAGGGGTTCTGATTCAGAACCGATGTAAATTGGTTTTGACTGCTAGTCTGGAAAGGTGGATTTTGATTGCCATATTGGAAGGAGGGAATGCCCCCTATTTGTGTAATCCTTGGTATAGTACTAGTGACCTGAACACTAGGTATGGCCATCGACTGTGGTAAGGTACCTATAATGCTAGCAGTAGGTGTGGTTGTTGATTGCGCACTCGTGACACCGACATAAGATGTATGGGCTGATGTTTTAGGTCTTTTACTCCCGCTAATAGGACCGAAGGGAATAGATGATGAAGCCCCTATAGTGAAACTAAATCCCGATGTCATTGTAGGTGTACCAAATGGGGACGTATGGACTGTCGTACTCTGTGTAGACGTGCTAGATGGCATAGTCATGCTGACTTGAGGTATAGTAGTACTAGCAGTCGTGGTATTTGTCCCTTGTGTAGGTTGAGTGTGTAAGGTACTAATATCAAATCCTAGAGGTAAGGTAGCACCTTCAGCTAGCAATTTTCCTAAGAACCGTTGACGATCGTTTGCTAGGTACTCATCTACAAAAGAGGCAAACTCAGGGTCTTGTGCGGCAGCCTCTATGTCTTCTGTTGTAACATGTCCTTGTGTGTTTCTAGTGGTAAATTTGTCTAATAAAGTCTTATGAGGTCTTGAAGAAAATGGGTTGATAAACTCACTTGGGTTCGACATGTTTTCTCTCTCTCTTCTCTTAGACCTAGTTTCAACCATGTAAGACAAGCTCAATATGCGGGAAATGCAAAACTATATCTAGAAACTGTATGACTCTATTCTATGTTTTTGGGGTTTTCTTATGTAAAATAAGGGATGTCCTATGATGATACTAGTCTAGACTCTAAAGGTGCAAGAAGTCTAAGTGAGACCCTAAAATGATCAATTCTATAAACCCAAGGTGAAGGGACCAACTACCTAAAGTCAAACCAAAGTGTCAATTTAGATAAGTCAAGGAACCAATGTAGGACAAAGATCAAAGACACGTTGAGTTTCCTAACTAGACTAATGAGCTAGGACAACTCTCTGTAGGACAAAGTATATGATGATAAGACTAGGTTCAATGATAGATTTCGTTGACACTATGACCTTTCTAGAGTATAGATGGTGGACTACTCCTAAAGTTTGTAAAAGTGACCTCTCTAAAAGTCTAATGCAAGGTGATATGTACCCTATGATGAAGCCAAACTCTAACTAAAGACAACTATGATAATGACTAAATGAACCTAAAGGATGCAAAATTGAGCAAATCATTTTAGGTTTCTGTTTTCGAAGACTGTTTGTATGAAGACCACTGAAACTGGTATAACCCTGCTAACTGGACAGTGACAGTGAATTTTGGTTTTTCTGGTAATCAGACAGATGCGTTTCAAATTTAACAGTTGCGGTTCAAACTGACAGATGCGACTCAAAATTACCAGATGCGACTCAAGCTGACAGATGCGACTCAAGCTGACAGATGTGACTCAGAATATAACGCATGCGGTGTTTCTAAAACAAATGCGAGTCAAACTGACATGCGCGATTCAGAAATTACAGATGCGGCTCAAAACAACCAAATGCGACCTATATAAATCAGATGCAAGCCAAACTTACAGATGCGACTCAAAACTTACAGATGCGACACAAAACTTACAGATGTGACTCAAAATTAACAGATGCGACTCTAAAAATTAGATGCGTGTTTCTGGTGAACAATTGCGACTCTCTGTGAATTCTTAGTGACATGAAATTTAAACTGACCCGGTTTTCTATGATCAAATTCTGACAATCAAAGACAATCGTAAGACAAAGTGTTTTCAGTTTTGATTTTGGACTCAAAGATCGTTTAAAGTGATAACAGACAAGCACATCCTAATAGGCCAAAGGCCTAGGGTTTGTATACTTGGTATAGCCCACCAGTTATACCCCAGATTGGTGATGAACACCTTTCCTTCGCGAGAGCGGATAGCTTAGGAATTTGGTGGCATTGGCTCCCCTCCACGGCTCATTAACGTCTTTCGAGCACACCAATTCCGAATTCATTGGGTAATGACATCCCAAGAACCGCTATCTCTACTCAAGGGGATCAGTAGTGAGTAATCTTCGGGCATGATAAACTGTGGCTGGTTGGTCCTGCAGCAGGGGTATTTAGTGCGGGCATTCCGTTAGTGGGGTGTGATCCATCGTAAGTCCCCTTTTGGATCACATCTCGGCGGAACCACTCGTGATTCTTAGGGTTTCCCCAAGAACCCGCTTTGCCCATACGGTAAGTCCCTGGGTTGAGAGTGCTACCGGTGCGATGGAATTCACGGTGAAGTGCTTTTAGGCCCGGTTCTAGAGTTGTTAACCGTTCTCACGCGGTCGCACTGGATAAAGGATACTTCGATATACCAAATCGTAAGGGTAACCAGACTTGTGCTTTCGCACCAAACACAGTAGACACTTGTTAATTTTAACCAAATGAAAGATTTGTTATGCTACCAAACAATCTGTTTCAAAATTTAACTAGGGTCTTCGACAAGCGTCCTGCAGAAGATATCATTAGTAATTTTCAATTTTGTCTTCGCCAATCGTCCTGCAAAATCTTGTTAACTCCAAATGGCCACACGCTGAAAATCAAATATCAGTAACACGAAAATCAATTGAAAATTCCAGATTGCCGAAAGCAGAAATAAAATTTTACCAGTCGATTGCATCATTTTGTTACCAGTCAGATGCGTCGTTTCTTTTTCAGTTGCGGCTCGGGATATCACTTGCGATTCAAGAATTTCCAGATGCGTCGTTTCTCTGTCAGATGCGGTTCATAAACTCAATTATGGTTCATAAACTCAATTATGGTTCAAAAACTTCACGTGCAGTTCCGAAAAATCAATTGTGGTGCAGAAACTTCACATGCGGTTCGGAAAATCAGTTGCGGTGCAGAAACTTCACATGCGTCATTCCGTACGAAAAATCTGCAAAATCAAAAACTAAAAGATCTACGGATTCGCAAAGATGGTGTCTTCACGTCGGGTTCACCAAAATGTAACGCCAAATAAGAGCTTTGCACAATAGACACACCAGAATCAAGATTAGAAGCACACACGCGTATACAAATACTAAATCTAACATGCAAATTCATACGTTAAGCAACAAAGAACATGGGAAAGTAAAAACGTAATTAAAACTAGAACAATCTCACCAATTTTCAAACGTATTTCCATGAATTATCTCGATTGCCCTTCTCCATTTCGCTTGTATGGTATAATTGCCCTCAGATTTTCAAGTAATTCGTGCAAGTATAGCCTAAGATAGTGATTAGCAAAATATCGAAGATTCAAGACAAAAGTGCTTCCAAAAGTTATCAAATTACGAGAGAGATTGGAATGAAGAATGACAAATCAATTTATAGAAAATTGATTATTCGAACGATAGGTCAAGATTAAAAGATTATGACGGTTGAGATAAGATTAGACATGCATTCAGATAACTGATAGAAGTGACATGAGTGATTCGAATTAGAAATAGAATTAAAGATTAAATAAATGGTTTAATCTTCAGTTCGGCATTCAAAAACATAAGAAATATCTTTGCATGACAAAGATAAAGATTGATTAAAGCAACTCTCTGTTCGAATGCACGCACAACACTTAATTAATTAAATAAGAATATTTAATTAATCCGCATGTACACGCAATTGAGTTAGAAGTGGACGATTGCATGGTTAGACGAGAAGATTACTCGAAGACGCCACTCAGACATTAAATGAATAGTTAACTGAATGATTAAAATAGATGTCGAGTTGAGTAAAAGTGAATACTTAGATAACTCACATAATTATCTAAAATATAGAAGAATGTGTTAAAATAGAATTTGTGAATTAAATAATTCATTTAATTCAAGACTCGATATTCGAAGGATAATTAAATAAATAAGATTTATTTAATTAAGGACGAAGGGATTTTAAATGAATAATTAAATAAATAATGAATTTATTTAATTATAGTTGAAATATGATAAAGAATAAATTAAATAAGAATTTATTTAATTTGACAAGATGGATAAGGTTAATTAGTAACATAATTAAATAAAAAGCGTTTATTTAATTAATCAGATAGAATAAAGAAAAGTGTGAATTAATTAAATAATTAAGATTATTTAATTAATAGAAGAATTAATAGAAGATGAATTAATTAAATAATTGACATTATTTAATCATGACCATGAATAATAAGAATTATGAAGAATATAGAAGTTTGCAGCTAATAACCATATTTCGTCTACAAGTACAATAACCACTTTCAAGATGGAAGACATGGTTGCTTCGCTGCTATCAAAAGAAATGTGAAGGAAATATTCTAAGATGGCCAAGAAGGCCCTTGTTGTTTGAGGTGGATCAAAGGAAAAATGAAAGAAGAAAGACAAGAAGTCTAAATCCAAGTTATAGGGGAGATCAAAGTCTACTAGTAAAAATTCCAAGGTGAAATGCTAGAATTGTGGGTAGACTAAACACATTTGGAAAGATTGTAGAGAGGAGAAGAAGAAGAAGAAGAAAAATAGCTCTTTAGAAAATGAATCTTCTTAGAGAAATTCAGATTCCTTCATAATATACTTGGTGACTCAGGCATCAGACAATGTTTGGTTGATTGACTTAGGTGCATCCTTTCACATGACCTCTCATAGAGGTTAGTTCTCGAAGTACAAAAAGTATGCTAGTGGAAGGGTGTATCTGGGTGATGATTCTCTCCTAGAAATTGTTGGCCATGGAAGAGTTAGAATTTGGTTTCCTAGTGTAATATTGAAGGGAATCAATGATGTGATGCATATACCAGGTTTGGATCAAAATTTACTTTCTATAAATAAGCTTAATAATGTTGGTGTACAAGTCTCCTTCTCAAATGGTATTTGTAGAATGAATAAAGGCTCTATGGTTTTGGTTAAGGGTACATGAATTGGAACTCTATTTAAGCTAGATGCATCTACAATACAATGTAATAATGCTTCTGCAAAGTCAAGTAAATTTGTTCATGTAGAGAAAGGAGGTGTTGTTCTTGAGGGTGCAAAATATTTGAAGATGAAGCTCCCAATAGAGAAAAAAATGTTGTGGCATCAAAGGATCAGCAACATTGGTGAAAAAGGATTAAAAGCCTTGAAAAACAAAAGCCCGGTTGAAGGGCTTGATGATTGTAATCTTGAATTCATTTTTTGTGAACATTGTATATATGGAAAGTAACATCGTGTTTCATTTTATTCTAGTCCTCATAAATCTTCTGGTATTTTGGATTATATTCATGTTGATGTGTTTAGTTTAGTTAATGTTCCTTCATTATTGAAATTTGTGTACTTTGTTTCATTCATAGATGATTATTTGAGGATATTTATTTATTTTCTTAGAAGTAAAACTGAAGTTATCAGTTGGTTTAAGCAATTTAAAACCTTGGTTGAAAATTGGATTGGTAGGAAAATAAAGTGTTTGAGTACAGATATTGGTGGTGAGTTATGTTTAGTGGATTTCAATAATTTTTGCAAAGACCATGGAATTAAAAGGCATTAAATAACTCCTTACACTCCACAAAAAAATGGAGTTGCAAAAAGGGTGAATAGAACATTGATGGAAAAGGCGAGAAGTATGTTGAGTAGTGATGGTCAGGAATAGAAGTTTTGGGCTCAGGCTGTAGCTACAACATGTTATCTAATTATTAGATCTCCCACTTCGGTGCTCATGGATAAGACACCTATGGAAGTGTGGTCTGGTAAGAATCCCTCATTGAGATACATTAGATTCTTTTCTTGTGAGGTGTATGCATATGTGCCTAGTGAAAAAGATATAAATTGGAGAACAAGGTAGTGAAGTGTATCTTCATCAATTATGGCATCAGTGTGAAAGGGTACAAGCTTTGGAACCTAGTTACAGAGAAGGTGTTGTATAGTAGAAGTGTGATCTTATGTGAGTTGAAACCTTCTACAGTTGATCTGTAGCTAGAGGTGAAAGACACAAAAAGAAGGAGGTAGTTGAAGTTCCTCATACTCCAAATAATGATGAACTACGTACTCTTGGTGGACCTATTAGTGAGGAGAGCTCAAGTAGCTCAAAAAAATTTGATCAAAAAGAATAACCTCAACCTCAACTTCTGAGGAGTTCTATGCATTTGAAGTAGCAACCTAAAAGGTTTGGATATTCTATGTTAGATTCCAGGTGATGCTTTGATTGCTAATACTGATGAGCCTAGGATTGAGAAGCTATGGGTTTGTCTAATGTAGATTCCTAGTTAGGAGCCATGAATGAAGAAATAACATCTTTGAAGAAGAATGATACATGGGATCTAGTACCTTTTCCTGAAGGCTGAAAGTCTATTGGATGTGAATGGGTGCTGAAGAAAAATATAGGTCTTGATGGTAGTGTTAAGAAACATAAAGAAAGGTTGGTTGCAAAAGGATATTCCCAAGTGGAGGGGATTGATTATAGATAAATATTTTCTCTTGTAGCTAAGTTGATGTCTATTGGATTCATGTTGTCACTTGCAGTTGCATATGACTTAGAGATCAAACAAATGGATGTGAAGACAATGTTTGCTCATGGTGATTTGAAGGAATAAATTTACATGGCCCAACCAGACCACTTCATTGAAAAAGGTAAGGAAAATCTGGTTTGCAAATTAAAGAAATCTTTGTATGGTTTGAAGCAGTCACCTAGAATGTGGTACCAAAATTTTGATACCTATGTGTTGTCTTTGGGGTATGTGAGATCAAAGTACAATCATTGTGTTTACTTTAAGACTGAAAATGGTTATCTTCTTATTATTGCCCTGCATGTGGATGACATGTTCATTGAGAATAGTAAGGATATGATTTTCAAATTAAAATCTCAATTGTCATCACAGTTTGAAATGAAGGTTCTAGGTTCAGCTAGGTATATTTTGGGGATGAAAATTAGAAGGGATAGGGGAAATAGAAAAATTTGGATCAGCTAGAGAAAGTATATAAATTATGTCCTAGAGAGGTTTAATATCACATATTGCAAGCAGTTAGTTGTTCCAATGTTGCAAGGAATATAACTTTCTATTGAAGATTATCCAAAAACTCATACTAAGATGGAGGACATGACCAGGGTTCCTTATGCAAGTGCAGTTGGTAGTTTGATGCATGTAATGGTCTATACCAAGCCATCCATTACCCAATCAATGGGAGTGATTAGTCAATTTATGGATAATCCAGGAAGGTTGCATTGGGATATTGTGAAGATAGTTTTTAGGTATTTGAAGGGTACTTCTAAGTATGCCTTATGTTATCATGGTTACTCTGCTGGATCTCAAAGTTTATTTAGCATTCATGGATATGTGGATTCTAATTGGGCAAGGGACATTGACATCAGAAGATCCACCAGTGGATATGTATTCACATTGTTTGGTGGTGTAGTTAGATGGATGATCAAGTGCAAGTTGTAGTCTCTTTATCCACTACTGAGGCTGATTATATGGCAGCAACTCATGCCTGCAAGGAAGCTATTTGGATTAGAATATTGTGTTTGGATGTTGGTTTTGATGCATGGAAGATTGTTATTTGTTGTGGCAATCAGAGTGCCATTTATTTGGCAAAAAATTCAACCTTCCATGCCATGACAAAAAATATTGGCATGCAGTACCACTTTGTTCAAGATATGGTACAGGATGGAAAGGTTAGTCTAGAAAAGGTTGATACTTTGGAAAATGTTGTTGATGCATTCACAAAGCCTGTGAGCACGGACAAGTTCAAATGGTGGGCAAGTTCCATGGGCCTTGAGGCCTAGGGTGATACAGTGACTTTGAGCATTGATTGGGAGCAAGTTCTTCATCAAGTGAGAGAATGCTAAGAAAAATGTGTCTCAAACTTACTGGTTAAGGATCTCTGAGATCAAGAAAACACTTAGAAGTTTTGCAGTTTTAGAGTTTGGGCTTCGGGCTTGTCGCTTACAAAATGCATGGTAAAATCCTTAGAAGTTTTACAAGTAATCAAGCATCGGCCTTTAGGCTTATCGCTTATTGAATGCAATTGCAAGAGTCTTAGAAGAGTTGAAGAGTGTCAGCAATTGGACTTCAGAGTTTCATCTTATGATTTACTACTGAAGTCTGTGGTATCTGGTATTGAGAAACCCCGAGTGCCAACCCATGAAAGGACTTCATTCTTTAGTGTTTGTGAAGTTGGTGTGGTCATATTGGAGAGACATATCATTATTGACAAGAGAATGATGGAAGTCCTTTCGACATTCTGATAAGTTTTCATCAGCAAGACATCACCATATCAGAAGGAGTCATAACCCGCAAACCCCGCAAAAGTTATGTGAAGGGGTCTATAGTATAGCAGCAACCTATGACCCTACGATAGTTTTTGGAGAGGATGATGGGTGTGTGGACCATCCCACCACCCTGCGACAATCTAAGAGATAGCCTGCGGTAGTGTGGGGAAAGGTTAGTAACCTACAATCCTGCGGTGACTTCTAATGTAGCCTACAATATAGCGATGAACCCACTATCTTGCAAAGGTCATTCTAAGTGGTTGTGGTGTTGTAGTGGTTAGGTAGAATGGTAGAAGCAAATTGCACTCTCGTGGGTAGCCAACAAAGGCTTTGTGGTATTGTGGTTAAGATTTGGAGTGATGGGGAAAGATGGTTAAGCTATTTGTGACCATTCATTTGGTATGGAAGTTGGAACGATGCTTTTCCTATAACATGTGAAGTTTTTATTGAATGCCATAGTGTATTGGAATAGTAGAGGGTGAGAAGAGTGAATGTAATGAAGTGTTTCTGAGTTCATTTTGAAAAAGCGCCTAAAAGAGCATAGCTGTGAACTTGTATGTAATATTTGTTTTACTAAAATATAAGAGATCTCTACTTTGGTATGTGGGTTTCTTTCTCGAAAGGGTTTTCCCATGTAAATCCTATGTTGATTTTTTATTGTCTATTCATGTTTTTAATATGTGCATCTTAAATGAACTATAATTGCAAAGTTTTAAATGGTTTATTTGCTTCTCTCCTGAAGATTAGTATTTGGAAGGCGTATTTAAAACTTTTCTTTCCTTTCAATATCATCCATCAACCTGCAACAAGATTGGTGATATTATCCTTCCATTAATATGAACATGGAGCAGAATGACATGGATCATTCTGAGTCAAGATTTACTCTCGAATGGTCCATACCATTCATCCCCATAAAATAATATACATACATTTTTCTGTGAATGTGGAATCGTTTGAATGGATATCATGGGTGGTCAACACCAAAAAAGGGTGTTTTCCACCATAGAGAACATATTGATGTTCTCATATTTCAAGACTAAACAACATGTGGGCTAAAGCCCAACTATAGTCCTCCCAACTAATCATTCTTAGCATGTTGTTGCACATTGAAGGACAAAAATGGGGTTTTCATTTCCCCAACATGGCTTCTAAAATTTTCACAAAAAATAAAATGGAAACAAGACACGAGTATGAAACACATAAAAATGACAGGGTGCTTGATTACTAATAAGTCGAGCTTTGCTCAAGAGAAAAGGAAAAATAAATATACTTTGAAGGAAACATTCTAAGAAGGCATCATTATTACCTATGATTGCAAGATAGATTATTTTCCTCTATCAATGAATTTTTCTATCTCCCCTACTTTTTTGTGCTTTTTCCTTCTTCTACCATTTTTTCCCAAATCCTCTTTTTTTTCCTGATTAACTACCCTCATTTAAATTTTAACTATCTTTGTCCCTCAATTCCTACTTTCTATTATTGGAATGGTATTTACTCTCCATTCTTCCACTATCTAGCTACCCACTCACCTGCCATTGGCATTATAAATCCATTCCAATATGGAAGGGGTTGGTATTTTGAAGGGTTTATGAGATTAATCACTATTACCACTCCTACCATACAATTTTCTTAAAGAGTTTGAAATGAAAATAAAAAGGAAAACTTATTATCTAAATTTGGTATAATATAGTTGTATTTATATGTATGTATATGTGCATTTGTAATGCATATATATATATATATGTGTGTGTGTGTGTGTGTGTGTGTATGTATTTTTAATTATTTCTCTTATCAGGATTTTTTTTTTAAATTCTTTTAAAGAACCAAACAACATAATCATTTTTCTCATGATAGTTAGGTACAATCAGATGCATTTCTATTTCCATGATGAAATTAGCTTTAGAATAGAAAGGTAAGACAAATAGTTCCATGAATTTGTTTCTTTAATTTAAGTTACCTATTTATTCATTTATGATTCACACAAGAAAGAATGATATTTTCCATCTACAAGATAAATGCAGATGTCATGGCCTATTGCGGTGTGTGAGATTATAGATTCCATTTTTTCTTACCATTTGTCTTCTAGTTAAGCATCCCTACCTCAATCAAGTTCTTGTTCTTCAACTTGTTCCTGCACACACACGATCTTGTACTTGCCAACTTCATCAATAACATTTAATCGATAATAATTATGAAATACTCTTTTAAATCACAAAATGGCAAGATAATCATTATTTAAATACTATTACATTTATCAAATCTAAAAATACTAAATGATAATTCTATTTTTCAAATATTTCAATTAACTTAATATTATTAAATGAAAGCAATGAAATTGAGATGTGACACATTGTATTAGTGATCCTCATCACTCTAGAGGTGAATTTAGATTTTATAGGAGCCCCTTGATATTTATACTTTATTGTATCGTGAGTTTGATCTAGTTTTGTCAATTTGGCTCTTTGATCTCTCTCCACCTCTTTTACACTAGGTTGCTCCTTTGAATCAGAAATTTATGATACCTAAGAAGAAAAACAAAGTAAATCTAATTAGAAATGTATCAAAAATTTTATCCTCTAAACACCCTCTTATAACCATGTTCTATTGGATTTATAAACCCCAAATAAACCCCTTCAAAAGTAGTAAAAATTCTCTGTTAATGTCAAAAATTGAAATCGTAAAAGCACATAAACCTTGGGTAAAAAGGTTCAATCGGACTTCAGAATTTTGATGGAACCATATCTATTGTAAGCAGAAATCAGAATCAGAATTACACTTATAACTCTTAGCTCTCTATTCCAATCAAAATTTAGAATTATAATTAAACTTAACTAAAATAAAGTGTTTGGTTCAATACTTATCAAAAGTCGGGATAGAAAAATAATTTTGAACATGGTCCTTTGGTTTATAGGTCCATTTTGAATTTAGAATTCTAATCAGACCAATGCGTTATAGTGATCTTCAGAGTTGTAAAAACCTGATGGACCCATATCTGCAATAAATGCTTCAAAAATTGGAAGCAGAAAAGGACTTTGAACCTAAACCCTTAGTCAAAAAGTTTGTTTGGAATTTGAAATTTTGAATGGACTATCCAGGAAAATATGCAAAGTCATAGTGTTAGAGTTCAAAATTAGAGAAGCACATAGAACCTGACCGCTTTGAGATAAAATACATTCAGAACTTGGATTTTTTATTAGTCACTATGACAAAATATATTTAGTTAAATGTTGATTTCAAAATCAGGATTATATCTAGAATTTGAACCACTTCGTAAAAGGTCAGTGTTAGAAACCAAGATTAGACATGCAAACCAAAAAACCTTCCACAGAAGAGAAAAGCAAATAAAAGCAAAGCTATTGCAAAAAGATGTGGAAAATATTATTATTCAAGAATTCATAATTACATGAGATGATTTTCTTTATAAAAGCAAGTATGCATAACCCTAATCTTATCTTGAGCAACAAGATAGCTCAACAAGGTAAGAATGACAATTATAAACTTAGGAATTAAAATATTACCTAAGTAAACTTATGCAAGTGTAATTAAATAATTACACTAACACCCTCGCCATAAGTGCAACTTAGGGAAACTAAAAAAGCATGCACCTAAATGCTAGAATGAATGCAAGAAAGTATGAATGGGTCCCGACAACAAGGCCTGATCAAGTACCCATGTACAAATGCAATAATGAGAAAGAGGAAAACCCAGTGGGACAAAACCCCCCCACAATGAGATGAATGTTGCAAAGAAGCATTGGAAGAACATTGTGGAGTAACACTGGAACTTGAATATGACAAGCAAGAAAAGATACTTTTGTCTACAACTGAAACCAAATGAGAATCACTAAAGGACTCAGGTGGAATCATAATAATGCAACAACAAACCCGATACCACAGAACACTAGAAAACTTGCAAACTAGAACAACCCTAGAATCTGTGAAGCAACAGTAGATAAAATGATGACAAAATATAGAAACCATGTATCTCGATGTCGATGCCAAACTAAGACTAAAACTCTTCCATGGGAACAAGTACCATAAAGACTCTGGAACATTAACCATAAAAACATAGCCCTAAAACTGAGATGGATCTGAACCGATGCGGATCAATAACCATAGGCTCTCAATCTGAAGTGTGAACCGATGTGAATTTGATATGTGTCAAGCTAGAGCAAAAATGTGGCCAAAAGAAACTAAGAAACCAGATATAACCCATGTGAGGTGTCATCAATAACAAGATGGAGATCAAAGTGCAACTACACTCTAATCAAATTATTATGCAAGAAACCCCCCTGATGGAACTTTATATCAGTCCATTTATTACAATAACCCAATGATTGTAAAATGAGAAAATGTTGAATATGCATAAACATAAAATAAAATGATGTGGTACTGAAATGAAGTGAAAATATTAAGTTTCACCCTTCCAATTGCCAAAACATCCAAGTAATCTCCAAAACACCCATCAGGACAAATCTGGAATAATGATCAACTTGGGATAGATACAGAAAAAAGTGCATGGACAACAACATAGAGATCCTCAATACCTTTCTAATGCTGTAAAGATGGCAAAAAATAGAGATTGTGGCAAAAATTTATGAGCTTGGAGGCCATAAATGAACATCTGACTTCAACTAGCAATAGCTTTGCTTTTATTTTCTTTTCTCTTCTATGGAAGGTTTTTTGGTTTGCATGTCTGATCTTGGTTTCTAACATGGTATAAGGTATGAATGACAATTATAAACTTAAGAATTAAAATATTACCTAAGTAAACTTATGCAAGTGTAATTAAATAATTACACTAACAGTCTAGGCGGAAATCAAAATTTTGTAAGGCTCAAAACTTAAAATTTAATGGTCAGGCTAAGAAATCGTACATAAACCCTAGCTAGGGCATGACATGAAAACACAAACCCACAAAAAATGAGGCATGCAAACCAACAAAAAACAAAACTCAAAAAAAATAAAAAAAAAGGGAGAACCCAAATACCAAAAGGAAAAAAGCCAAAACCCAAAAGACCAAAACCAGCAAAAAAAGAAAAATGTGAAACCAAACAACACAACAAAACATGAACATAGCGCACCACAAGAAACACACAAAACAAAAAGAAAGAAGTGAGAAAGAAAAACAAAATGGAAGGAAAACTATAGACATGTAAAATGGACCTAACACTTATCACACATCCTAAATGACATTTTCACATCATCGGCATCATTATCATCAAATATCATTGCATTTATTCGATGATAAGGTAGATTAGGACTTTATCGAATAATTGACATTTTCACCATTTTTACCAATTAAATAAATTTATTTAATAAAATCCTAATCTACCTTTTATTCCTCCTGATTAATTAAATAATGTCAATTATTTAATTATGTCACTAATTCACTTTATTCCCCTATATCAATTAAATTATTACCACTTAATAATTTAACTATGTCACTTTCCCTTAAATTTGAATAATTGAATAAATTATTCAAAACATCCAAAAGGTCAAAACAAAAAAATACAACTTTGTAAAATTCAAACATGATTTGCACATTCAACTCAAAAATATTAATTAATTAAATCAATTAATTAATTATCCTCACCCACTTTCATGATTGAGAAAATTACGATCCCCTGATTGCTCACTCTATTCTCTGACTAATCCATCTATTTCCTGATAGATCAATCTCTTCTTCAATTCCACTGATTATTCAATCTATTTCCCCAATCCCACTGAACACTCAATATGATTTCATCAATTACACCAATTACGTAATCAATTTGCACTAATTATTCCCATCTAAATCCTCTCAACAACTTTTGATTGTTGATCAAGATATTCTACTACACGATCTTGAGCATTCATTTCAAAACACAAAATCTATATAACAACCATCTTCTTTCTCAAAAAGGATCGAAGAATCAACATTATTTGCACAACAAAATAATGTAGAGATCTTAATCAAACTTTTGAAATCTTCTTACACAAATCTTCGATCAACACATGCACATTCTTCAAGATTTTGCATGCACAATGGAGTTTTCACAATAATACGAACCGCGGGCACACTTCGACATAGGATGGTAAAGCTAGTTTTTTTTTTGAGTTCATTGTTATTGTTTTCTTTCAATTATGTTCTTGAATTCATTAATTGTGTAGTTTCATTTCATGAGTAATGGGAATGAATCATCTTTTTGTTTGTTTAGATTAGTTTATATTCATTCACTTTGATCTCATCGCATCTTCTTGATTTCCTCCTTACACATTCTGGCACGCTCAGTGGGACCACGGTCCTTAGCACTAACCATTTTATGAGAAAATTTTGAAGTTGCGGGTTCTGGAAGCACACTAGAAACATTTTCACGCACAGGCTACAAGAATTTTTTGCACTGGATTTCACATTTTGGCCACATCTGACCTTTTTTTGGCCGCTTTTGACATTTGTTGCACTTTTGCAAAAATAATAGAGGTGCACTTGACTTTTTCGCTCACTTTTGCTTAAAACACAAAGGTTTCAATTGAATTTTTTGCTCATACTTTCTTCTAAAATGATCACTTTTGCAAGATATTTTCACTTTTGCTCTGTTAGTTTTCATTTAAAAATCTACAAGTCAATTTTTTATTTCTAATATTAATGTTTTATTTGGTTTGTATTTTTTAAATCGTGATAACATCATTTGGGCAGCTCTTGCAGGATATGGAATGTGTTACATGAAGCAAATGACTACCATGTTTATTGCAGGGAAAGCGAACAGTTGAAGTTTCAAAACTTAGAAAAAACACTTCCAATTAGTGCTCTAAAAAGAACTTTTCAAAGCTTTCTAGCTTAGAAAATGTTTTTAATTGGTTTTATAAAAATAACCCCACAAACGAACACTTTCAATTAGTGCTCTCAATATAACTTTTCGAAGCTTTCTAGCTTAGCAAATTTTTTTAGTTGGTGCTATAAAAAGAACCCCACATATGAACACTTTCAATTAGTTCTCTAAAAAGAACTTTTCAAAGCTTTATAGCTTAGCGAATGTTTTCAAATTGGTGCTATAAAAAGAACCCCACAAATGAATGCTTTCAATTGGTGCTCTAAAGAGGATTTTTTTCAAAGCTTTCTAGAACAAAAAATTCCTTTTGGTGCTCTAAAAAATGTTTGATTTTTGTTGACCAATTCTTTTTTTACAAATGCACGATTTTCTTTGTTGACCATTAAGACAAGGATTTAGAAAAACACTTTGGTTGGTGCTTAAAAATGAACAAATCAAATTATTGTCTTGCACATTGCTATATTTCGCTTTGAAACTGCATTATTTTGTTTTTGGTGCACATAAAAAGAACAAAAAATTGATATTCAGGCCAATTAATTTCTTTATTTTCATTTTACTTTTATTTTCTATTTTCTTATTTTTCATTTTTTGAGCTTAAGTGAACATTGCTATTACGAAGTGTATACTGTGTATTTCATGTTTGGAAAACTAGGTGTCTATCCTCTCCCCTCATGCCTTTCGGCGATCTTGGGTGATGAAAAGCATCTTGAGTTTTGGACCATCTATTTACATTTCAAAGAATACCTTTAGAGGGCCTCCCTCTCAACTTGTGAGAGGGAATGACCCAAGTAGTACTTTTCTTTCGTCCACTATATAAATATTTGTGGGTGTGAGGAAAGTTCTCACCCACCTGGTGTGGATGTTCTATACCAACAAAAGTATCCCCTAGTATCTGTGTGATACGTAAAAACTCACAAGGGTTGGGAGGCCTCTTAATTGAGTGAATCATCACATGTATAGACACTAGTTACCCTGAAACATGATTGAGGACCAATGTTATAGAAGCTACCCCTTTTAGCCAAAAACATTCTCTGAAGTGGTGCATAGAAACTTTGATTCCAAAAAGTTATTTACCAAGTATGACTTATGGTTGAGCTTAAAAAACTCTCCATTCATTGCATGTAAAATCATCCCTTTGGGGCATGAGGTAAGCCCATCTAGAAGGAAGTGTCTATCCCTAGGGTGTACATTGTATTCACAAAATTTCCAATTTATTTGGTTACTTTGAAACATCAAACATTATGCTTGAATTAAAATGAACACATCAAAAAAAGCATTTAACATGGTTATAAAACATCAAACCCTTTAAATTTAGTGTGAATACTTTTAAAAGAGCCCTATGTTTGCACTCCCTAAAAGATATCTTAAACAAATATCTTTGAAGGTTTTTGAATGTTAGGCTCACATTTCAAGTCACATTAATAATGAAGTAAACCTTGGAAACTATAGCTTTTAGCATTTCAACTTCCATGAACATTGAGCTTTCATGGAGGGGAATGTGCTTAAGTTGTAGACATTTAGGTCACATAAGTTTTGATTGTTGTGTTGCATGATATTTCTTTCCAAATCTCAAAATAAAATCAAACAAAATCATCCAAAACAGCAAAAAACATCCAAGTTGCTACCAAACACTAAAACTAGAAAAAAAATCTACACAGAGGCTGCTTTTGCTTCTATTTTTTCTGCACTTGACATAAAACTGGTTGTAGTCAACCTAAAAAGCTCACTTTTTCTCTTTGTTACATGACTGTTACTAGTAAAAACCTACCGCACTTGACAATCTAAGTGCACTTGATTAAAAACGGTCACACTTGACCTTTTTTGTACTACAATTGACTGAAAATTATTTGCATTCACCTAAAAAGGGCGCTTTCACCTGTGAAAATTGTTGCAAGGTGTGACCCTTGGACTTCCTTGCAACACTAGCACTTGGGTTTGTGACATGGTCTAACCGCCTCCTGTGGTTCTTAACTGAAGCTTGTATCAGGCATTGACAAGTCAATCTTTTGGTGCAACAACAAGTCCAACAATTGGTATTAGAGCTGGTCATAGGTTCAAATCCCATGCTTGTGCTAGGGGGGATTGTTGTAAGGTGTGAACCTTGGTCTTCCTTGCAGCACTAGCACTTGGGTTTGTGACATGGTCTAACCGCCTCCTATGGTTCTTAACCAAATCTTGTATCAGGCATTGACAGGTCGATCTTTTGGTTCAACGACAAGTCCAACACAAATCACTAGTTTGAAAAACCACACAGAAAGGTCACTTTCAAAAAAATTGAATGCAATTGCTTCCATGTTTCTACCACACTTGACAAAAACCTAGCCACAGTTGACAAAATTTGTCACTTTTGCTCCAAAACTTACCGCTTTTGCTCTGTTCTTATGAAAATAAAAAAATCAATTCAAAATTAGTTATAGATCCATTGAAGAAAGAAACAACTAGACTCACAAAATGTGTCATAATTTACATCAGTCCACCGTCTATTTACAAAAATCAAAACCCCATCCTACTTTTGGAAATCAAAATCAAAATAAACTAACTTGGATCATTCCTTCACACACACTTCTAAAATATCAGCATTTGCTTGAACCTCAAGGCTAGATCAAGTAAATTTCCCACAACATATCCTCTAGAAGAAGTTAAATATTGATCTGATACTTTTAGCATTTTGAGTTCCAAGAATAGTGTCATTCCAAAACATAGCTCAAACCTTAGGGTCTTGAGAATCACAACAACCATATCAAAACACCAACATTTTCATCACTTCATCTTATGAACATTTGGCGTCTAATTGCTCCAGTTGAACAACCAAACCTTACACCAACTATCATACAATTAAAATTTGAGCTGATTAAAGGAGAAAAAATAGAAATAATCAGTAGTTTAAGAAGCTTCATATTCGAGAAAAAGGAAACACCAAACTAGTGGAGAAATGTAGCAAACATCCTAGACAAACAAAATTGAAGCAGATCTTGTGGATAGAAGGCCTGTATTACCACCTCCCGCGTAGCAATAGGTATCCTTTTTTCAAAAACAAAAACAAAAGAAAAATCCCAAAAAAAAATGCAATTTCATTTCCTTAAAACAAAAAATCCAAAAAAAAAGCACAAATTGAACCCCACACATGTGCTTGTCTTCATGATCTCTTACAAGACCAAAGTCCTTAAACAAAGATCCACATTTTTTCTTTTCAAAAATAGGAATCATAGTTCAAAGTCTATGAAGAGGCACATGTTGGCATATGGATTCTAGTGTTGTCATTGATGGCAACTGAAGTCAATATCCCAGTCCGCAGATCAGAATTTGTTCATACCAGTAGACAGAGTGAAGAACAGTGCATTACCAGAAGTAAGAATGAAGAATAGGGTATCCAGCTAGTATGTTGATTTGTATGCTTCACTGGATTATAATTTTGCATTGTGGATCTTGGGGAAGTCTATTAAGCATATATATTATCTTTTTGTCAAGTTTTGTGGTGTCGCATTAATTGGTGTATGAGTTATGAGATCTAGTAAAATAGTTTTTCTGTTTAGTTTTTCATGTTGGTCGACTCAATGCATGTGGTG